>JALLPH010001269.1:0-15568 GCA_036939855.1 Cyclotella choctawhatcheeana
AGAGCGAAACTGAAATTCACTTTTTACGGGAAATAGAACGATTTAAATTTAAAAAAGCGTGAAAGTGCCTCGATTCTCGCTTTCTTTCACCTCGCTCACACTCAACGCTCAATGGTCAAAAGGTCAAGGGTTCAACGACAACAACAACGACGACGACGACGACGACGACGACAACCTCCTGCTCGAATGGCTCAACTCCAACTCTCTGCACTACTACTGTGAGCTCACCACCATCATCCTTCGCTCATCGGTCACTGTCGCGACACTCTTCTTCACTCGATGATTGAGACGAATGTAATCCTGCTGACCACGCTCAGCTCCAAAATTAAACGCTCAAAGGGTCACAACACCATCGTTAGCAATTGCCTCAACACAACAAGAAACGAACAAGAGCGGCATTCCATGGCCAAGCGTTCTCGACGAAAACGAACCCGCTAATCCTGCTCGATTTAAACCACTCCATTGTTCCAACGATGACGATGCATCCGAAATGAACAGAAGTAACTGTCGCTGATGCTGGAATTTAATCATTGCCACTTTTCAATTGATGTAGAGTAGGGGTCTTGATTTCCCACTCTTTCGGTTATTGCAATTGCTAGGACGATTGTGCGAGACGGCAGCAATATGATTTGCATCTGGGTCTGGTAAGTCCACTGATAATTTTGATCGACCCTGTGCAATTTCAACATCTTCCTGTTTGAAATCATCGACTCACTTGATTGGAAATTCATTGCTAGCTTTTGACTTTCGATCGTTTTTGATAACAGTTAGTTTAAGGGTTTTGATGAAGGCACTCCACAATCTACTTATCCGATAGAATAATCTTTGAAATTATGTGGAGGAAGTTGGAATTAATGCCTTCATTGTAGTGATGTTTCAGATCAATCAAGTCGAGACAAGATAACCAATTCAATTTAAGCTGTAAAATAAGCACTTTAAAAAGTCAACTCTAATTATTCAGAACACAGCACCCTAGTCTAAATGATATAAATTATTTAGAAGGTTCTCTGAGGTGAGTGCAATCTTGAGTGTGTATTATATTGCATTCAAGTTCTCTACTGTACACAACTTTAGGTGTAAAGTACAGTTGCGGGGGGTGGGGTGCACTTTCAAGTGTGCAACCACCCCAGCTCAGAAGATCAAATTGAACCATTAAAGATGGGAGCGCTTTCTCTTTTGTAGGCTGCAAATTTGGAAAAAAATGCTGGTTCTCTTTGCTAATTTCATTGCACTACTATTATCAATTGTGAATCTTGTATTCTCACACGATAAATAAGTCCAGTATACAATTTCAGTGTGATCATTCACAATTTTAGTATTGGGATTAGGGAAGGAATATATTTTGTTCCTGACTTCCTGACAAGCAGAATTAGTTAGTTAGTCTCTCATTACGACTTGCATTTCTTTGGTGTTCCCTAGTTCATGTTCAGCTACTGTCTTTCCTCCTGATGGCTAGTAGTGGACTGTGCTGTTGAGTGAAGAGGAGGAGCTGCTGAGGAGAGAGTTCTTGGGACCATCCGTGTATGGTGACTTTTCTGCTGTTGAGACTGGCAAGGACGGGTTCCATAATAAGGATGAGTAGTTTGTGCTGAGGTTCCACTAGTAGGTTGTTGAAGCCTATGAGATCTTGAGACTGAGCGAGTGTGAGGAATGGAGAGTGCTGTGGGAGGAGTGATTCCATGGTGGCTTTGCCTCGGCTTGAGAGATATGTAGAAATAAATGTGGCAAAGTAAGTTGGTGTGTGGTTAGCAATCATCCAGTTCTTGATGTCATTGATTCCTTTGTAATATATACAGGGCAGTTCTGTGCATGTTTTGTGTCCTCATTCGAGCATCCACAGCCCAGCTGCCTGTGTCTCAAGGCGGTAGGAAAGTGATTTGATTTATGGGCGCAAGTTGAAAGATTGATCTTCGTCCACATTTTGAAAATTTTCAAAGCACCTCTATTTTGATAATACTACAAACTACTAGTAAAATGATTTACCGCGATCGTTTATGTCGAATTAGACTAATTTCTGCAGCTTCTGCCCAAATTTGTCCAAAATTGGAGCCCTTTTGCTCCTCCATCACTCAAGAATCTTCTTGTGATACGTTGGTCAAGTTTCTTTGCTTGCGCTGAGGCGAGTGGTCTCTCTTTTTTGAGTTTTAGATTGCAGTAAATCATCGCAGTAAATTAAAATGACCAAAAAGGCACTTTTGCTAGTAGAACAGTATGCTAAATTTAACCTACAACTAAACTATCTTACCAACTCCACAGGCAACCTCACAGGAACATTGCCCAAGCTTGGTCTGGCCTGAATAGGCCTATAGGTTGAGCTAAACAAGACTATCAAAGAAGGCCTCCAATATGGACCACAATGGTGATTGATAATTGCAGGAAGAGGCGCATGCCTGTCACGTCCAATGCAACCACTTTATAATATGTACCTCAACATAAGTTCTTTATTTTGAGCTAGCCCGTTTTTCTTAATTAGGTTTTTGTTAATTTAGGTTTGAGTTTAGAACAGGGAGCAGCAGCCACCAGAAACAGTGCACTGTAAACAATTCAAAAACCATAACAGATACGTTCATAATATTGTCCATAAATCTTCAAATTGAAATTGCATGCTCAATTGGTAAAATCTTTTTGTAACCCAAAATACCCAAGAGACATGTTTTCTACACACAGTAATTTATTATTTAAAACTAGCAGCTCTCTAAACACCATTGATGATATCATTTAGAGTTTGAGAAGGGACTAATGCATTGGAGGAGAAGTAGAAAGATGAGAGAACATCTCAAAGTGATTTTATAGCCTCGTGGTAGAGGAACTTACGCATTGATCGTCTCGTTTTGTCATGGTCAAAAAGATATTGACCACCTAGGTCAACAGGTTCCCCTTGCTGATGCATGTATTGAAGTATGCAGACGAGCAAATATAAATCAAAGCCATATTAGAGCACATATGGACGTTTTTGAACTTACGCAAGCCTTGAACTCTTCCACAATTTTACTCCTATTCGCCGATAACTTCTCAAAAATTGGCTTAAAGTCAGAATCTTCTGCAGCAAGGTACTCAGCCCAGTACAATGAGACATAGAAACTGGTAGCTCGGTTATCAATTTCCTTGACTCGGCGAGAAGGACTTTTACGATTGTTGAGTAGACGTCCCACTGCTTGATTGAGAGTCTTGGCCAAAAGCTTTGATTTGTCATTGCCAGAAATATTTCCGATATGCTCAAACGCAACCGCTGTAGCAAGGTATTCGCCAAGAGAATCCCAACGAAGATGCCCTTCTTTTACAAACTGTTGTACATGCTTTGGAGCAGATCCTCCGGCGCCGGTCTCATACAGACCACCACCATTCAACAGAGGAACAATGCTTAGCATCTTGGCTGATGTACCTAACTCTAGAATAGGGAAGAGATCGGTCAAATAGTCCCTCAACACATTTCCTTTATTCAACGAAGGAGAAGCAGAAAAATAAGCCAACATCTCAAAGTGATACAATATCATGAGAAATGTAGAGGATCTTACGCACCGGTGACTGATATGGTATTTTTACCTATCAAAAGAGGATATAGCATGAGATAATGTGATCGATTCGTGAGATGAAAATGCATTTATGTTCCCAATGCAGCTTACCATCCGTACACCTTTCCATCGTTTTGCGCACCGCATCCACAGGCTTCATAATGGAGATGTCAGTTCCACTGAGGTCGTGATCTTTCAAGTAAAGATTCACCTTCTCAATTAAACTTGCATCATGCTAAATTTAAGTGGATAATTAACAAGTTGTCGTTGGCACAAAGACAAGTCAATTAAAGTTAGTAACCCCGGACAACTCACCGCTCTGCGTTTGTCAAGCCAAAAGATTGCCCTGTCACCTGTTGCTTTGGCCCTATTAACAGCTAATTTGACCCAGTCTTTGATCGGTAAGTCTTTAGTTTGACACATGCGCCAAATATCACCCTCCTTCACGGAATGTTCAAAGTACACCTCGCCAGAAGCTTTGTCGCGAACTAGTACAACTCCTTGGTTTTTGATTTCAAAAGTCTTATCGTGTGAGCCATACTCTTCTGCTTTCTGCGCCATTAAACCCACGTTCGCGACGTTGCCCATCGTGGCAACATCGAATTGCCCATTGGCTTTACAGTACGAAATAACTTCTTGGTACATTGTGGCATAGCTACGATCAGGGATCAAGCATTTGGTATCCTCAAGCTCGTTATCTTTGTTCCACATCTGTCCAGAGTCGCGGACCACAACTGGCATAGATGCATCAATAATGATATCAGACGGGACATGTAGGTTGGTGATTCCTTTGTCAGAGTTGACCATCGCCAGCCAAGGCCTTTCCTCGTAACAAGCATCGATGTCGGCCATAATCTCTTTTGCTTGTGTATCGTCAAGTTTTGTCTTCACTGCTTCTAGCACTGCTGCAAGGCCGTTGTTAGGGTTGGCACCGATCTCCTGAAACAATTTACCATGCTTCTCAAAGACAGGTTTAAAGAATACTTTAACACAGTGACCGAATAGAATAGGGTCGGATACCTTCATCATTGTTGCTTTAAGATGCTGATTGTTTTGTGTGTTTGTTTAGAGTGTAAGAATGTAAGAGCTCCAGTAAGAGTAGTAAATCCAGGATGACAAACTTGCACTTACGAGACTCAACATAATGTCAGATTCCTTGGCATCATTGATTTCTCTCTCATAAAAGTCGCATAGATCTTCTACACTCATAGTAGCTGCATCGATCACCTCTCCTGATTGCAACTGTTTTGTCAATTAAAAATGACGTTCACTCGGCGTAAGCGTCTAATGGATCTACAGTAGACAGATATACAACATAAGAAAAACACATACCGGTGTGCTCTCCTTCAACACAGTCACGGTTCCATCAGGAGCCACATGCTCAATAATGACATCCGTCGCATCCTTCACAATTGTACTCTGCTCACTACCGAAGAAATCTCCCTTGTCCATGTGAGCCACATGAGTTCGACATGCCTTACTCCAAATACCCATCTTATGCGGATTTTTCTGAGCGTAAGCCTTGACCGGGGCGGCGACGCGTCGATCTGAGTTGCCCTCGCGAAGGACGGGGTTAACAGCACTTCCAAGGACGGTGGCATAGCGTGCTTGGATGGCGCGTTCTTCGTCGTCGGCTGGTTCGTGGGGGTAGAGAGGTACGTCGTAGCCTTTGGAGCGGAGTTCGGCAATGCATGCGTCGAGTTGAGGGATTGACGCAGAGATGTTTGGGAGTTTGACTATAACTGCATCGGGCTGTTTGCAGTTTTATCGATATCGTTGAAGAATGAATGAGACACACATCCAATGAGATCACACATCCAATGAGATGAAAGGAACCTATGCCAGACGAACCAAAATCATGTCGACAGCCAAAGTTTTAAATACAACGTACCTCCTTGCAAAGTTCACCGAGATAAGCAAGATTTTGCGCCGAACGTTGATGGGGTTTGAGTTTCTCTGGAAATGTAGCAAGAACACGTCCGGCAACGGAGATATCACATGGCACGACATCAATCTCTGCCAAGGCACCAAACTGAAGGAAATAAATATATGAAAAAGATTGCGATGAGTACTCTGAACTATAGGTCACGCTGTAAAACAAGACGAAAAGTGATGAGTACATACCTTGGCAAGGACAGGGAGCAAAGAGAAGGTTGCCAATGCAGGTGCTTCATCACTATATCCGTAAACAACAGCGATGTAAGCAAGGTGTAATGTTAGTTCGCTGACAGATTGACTCAACGAAATAATATATTCAAAAGCAAACTCACGTCTCGGTGTAAATAAGCCTGCCCTTTGCACCAGGAAGTGGCTTATGAGGATGATTCGATGTAGGCGGTTCAGGAAGCGCAACATCACTAAACGAACGGCGAAACGACGACTTGTTCGTCTTTTGCTCCCATTCTTTCTTCACCACTTCCCCCGGCAAAGTCGTCGACGTGATGTAAGTGCGACTATTGTCGAGGAAGGCAGATGAAAGGGGAGAGACACTGCGGAATGGAGTGGTGCGTGTGCCGATGATGCTATGTTGATGTTTGGGTATGAGTGGAATGTTGGGGGAGGCAGAACGAGCTCTTCCCCCTCGAAGAGCGGGGATCAATCGGGACATGGATGACATGTTCGTTTGGTTTATTATATTGTTTGTCTTTGTCTGGTTGTCTTTTGGAGATAATATTATGGTAAGCAACAATGCCTGCAGCAATGCCTCCAGCGTTCTTGTTCGACCTCGGACCTTGGCTTGGGCGAGAGGGGATGGATGCGGGATGCGGGAGATCGAGATCCAAAATCGGAAGGCCGCCAAGTTAGGAAGCAATAACTTTCACCTGTTGGGGGGCGAAGTTAGTAAAATAACTAATTAATGGAGCCGGGTGGAAATTTGTACCCCTATTTTTGTCCAAAATACCAAAGATACGCCAAGCTTTCAGCAGTTTGAAGGTGTCATGTCATGCGTCTGTGCGACAGCTGTTCAAAGGCAAGAGTTGTAGTTGGCAGCGTTTTAGAGCGGGCCGGAGGCTGGAGGTTTTCACCCCACCTCCCCGCTCAGCCATGCTCAGCCTCGGCCTCGGCCTCCTCGAGACAAGTGAGACGGCCATGGCCCCCATGGTCCATGGTTCATGGCCTTGAAAGCGAGAAACAGTATCATCACAATGGAGAGTCAAGAGGAACCCACCAGCAGGGTCAAGAATAAAATACGACTCGTCGGGGCAGAGCCGTCGCCGTCGCAGGAAAGAAGTAAAAGGTCAAGAGGAACCATCGTAAGACAAAATAACGTTCATCGCGCAGATGATGAGAAGAAGGCAATTCTAGATGGTACCGTCGTTCCCGCTGCCTCTATTGATGAAAGCGGACAACCAATTTCTACTGCCGATAAGGTCCCGACACGTGTGAAGTTCCCCACGCGAAGGAGTATAATACAGCAAATAGCCGTGGAGTCTTTCGACCCGCCTGTTGTTGGAACGACACCCGAGAAGGGAGTTCTCAAGTCGTATAATAGAGGTAGTGTCGTCGTCGACGATGAGGTGATGCGGGAGGTGGCGCTTTCGCACGCCAGGCAGATCATGAAAGAGGATGCTCCCAATGATGATCAATTGAGTATAAGGTCATATGATAATGAGTACGAGACGGAGGATTTTCTTATGAATTATGGATTGTCAAAATGTAAGTTACAGATGATGGCATTTCCATACGCTTCATGTATTAATACTGTGCAGTCTTTACTCAATTTGTTCGGCTGTCTTTATCCGTCATTATCATATGCAATGTAGATATGGTAGATGCAGTACAATCTTTGTGCAACAGCACAAGTCACATTCGTGTATTAATTGCAAACAGCGATTTACTTGGAAAAGAAGATGGAAAATGCATCGAAGGTAAACGAAAGGATGCCAAGGGGTTAAAGTTACCAGACAACAAACGACTGGAAAATAATACTGTTGAGTATGAACTGAGGTAAGAAAAAGTGATCAATTGTTACTCCACTTTCGTAACTGAAGAATGTTAACCCCCATATATTATGTATACCGTAGCCTTCAGCGCTGTTACCGTTATAAAGAAATTCAAGATGTTTGTTACTTCCTTGTTGATCTTGCCGCTATAATGAAAATACCAACAACATTTCAGCTAGTATCTACGCCCCGAAAGCTCGGGGGCATTGGTAAAGGACTTAGGCGCATTCTGACTACAGAAAGCGGGGTGAAAACTGCTGAGGATTATATACCATTGAAAGAGCAAGTTGATAGTGCCATAGAAATGATTGAGGGATTGGGTAATACCTTAGACTACGGCACATGCAGCGTTGAGAAACTGATCAAAGACTTGAAAAGTGAACTACCCAAGATAAACGAAAAAGAGAAGAATGTCATGGTACTTCTTTTGTCATCACAATATCCCTGGGGTATGAAGGGCGGGGATCAAGAAATTCCAGGTCTCACCAAAGGATTTATTGATCTTCTGAATGAATATGCTGGTTTGCCTGTCATATTTGTATTTTTTGTTGAATCGAAGGAAGAGAAGATTGTTAAGTTTTATGACTCACTTGTCAGCCCTGACAGTAATGTCAACGCAAATATTAGAGTGGCGAAAGGTCTGGGACAAATGATTGATGGCGTAGCCAAGCATAACCCTTGGCTCAACTACTGTCTTCCTCTGCATCTCTACCAAGCTCTTGGTATTTGCAGCAATATTTTATCTCAGGCAGCAGCTCGTCCTCTTGTAGCCAAGGAAGTTGCCGAGATTTGTAACAAGGGCTTGGGTGGAAATGTACCTATTTCCGCTGATGACATGTTTTACAACTCAATAAAAACGTTAATGTCAAAAGAGGAGCATATTGCGTGGAACCCTGTATCTGGGAAAAACAATCCGTTTATTGATGTTGTCGCTCTAAAAGAACACCTGAGATGGAAAGTGTCTAGTGGTGGAATTTTGGTTGCAATAATTGTTGTAGTCATTGCAGTTTTGCTCAAGTAAAGCAGGGAGTAACCCAACAATTGAATTGGTGCATTTCTGCAGTGTGCATTATTGGCTAATACTGCAAGGTTTAGCTCTGTAATAGTACTGCTGGGTTGCGATATGAATATAGCTATAGCCACCGAGTCTATCCTATTACTTTATAGGAAAAAGTGAAATGAATGGCTAACACAAGTCTCTTTCTGTATTCATGCAAGATTTGGAACTTCCCGCTAGGCTTTCATCCACGAGCAGTCAGCGAAAGCATTATGTTTGTCTTAAATGAGCTGTAGACGTATGCTACAACATTATGGATCAGCAACACTTTTTTAGTCATGGCACACTACTAGAATAAATAATAGTTGAAGAGAGTTTTACTTTCTAAAATATCCTACACAAAAAGATTCGTCACCAACTTCACTCCGCCTTAGAACTTCCGCATTTACCTTTACCAATATGGCATTCTTCACAATGATTACCTACATAGGATGTCGAATCTCAACATTCAAGATCTCCACAGCATTGATCATTTGATGAGTCACATTTGACATAATACCCAAGACACTGCTCCTCACCCTCAACCTTGATGAAACCCTCACTCTTCTTCATCACTTGCTCACGGATATCAGAAGAGGCAGTAAGGCGGGCCGAGGCCTCATGGATGTTTGAGAGAGTGACAAGTGTGCCAGCATAGAGGGCGGCGTAAAGCTTGCAGGAAATGTTGAAACGCATTTTTGTAGATCTGATGGTGTAAGAGAGATATGAGATTGAGAGATATGTGAACAAAAGATCCAAAACAAACTAGATTCCTGTCGTTCACCTTGATTGGATATGGATGTGAATCAAGAAGATACAAGTCGAAAGGATAGCTTGTGTTTTGATTGGGCATTTGGCTTTTTTATGAACTGTAATTTGTGCTGATTGAAATACCTGGAGAGAGTGAAGAGCTGGAGAGACACAAAGCCATCAAAGCTCCTGAAAGAGCTGAAGAGACATAAAGCTCCTGATATTAGACGTCAAAAGTTGGTTGTGGATAATATCTGCTTAATGTTGAGGGTTCACCTTTTTGTTGTATGATGCCAAATTGCCAAATTAGTTCTGGTGATGGATATGGAAATGAAGAAAATCTTTCCAATTCATATTCAGTCAGCAATCAGAAACGAATCTTTGAGAAGAGCAACGGTGTTTGTATCAAGTAAAACCTGAAAATTTGAAACAAAGGTGGGATGAAGAAAATGTGCCTCTTAGTGCGACATTGCTTGACAATTAGCGAAAGAACGATGAACGATCACCATCGCCAAGCCACGTGGTAAGATCAATTGGGGGCCATTAGCAATTCAATTGTAATAGGATGGAGGCCTCAATATGTGATTTTGATCTGCAGCAAAGAGCTGCATGTTTGGATGAACATAATTGGCATTTGGCATGATCATGACTGATTGTAAAAGAAAAATCTGTCACTGCACTTGAAACCAGCAATCTGGAACTAAAGTAGTGTGATGAAAATATAATTTTGCACACTGTTACTCAATATGTCTTCTTAAAACAAATGTTCTTTGAGACACATATTAGTACAAATGAATCATTATATTTCTTGTTGCCCGCATATATTTTTCTTTGAGTGCAATGCGCAATTTAACCTTTTTACTATCACCGCAAGGAACTGTGCGAACTGCAACACACAACTCCAATTGAAGACTACCACGTCAAAATCAAACAAGTGAAAGGCATTTGTGGAAAGATGGCGAGATAATAGTAAGATTGATTGAGCACTCATCTGCCTTATTTCTCAGCAGCTCTTGATTAATATGGAAGAATCTAATACTAATAATCAAGTATCGATGCCTTCACCTTCACCCGATGCACAGGACCAGTGCAAAGAAAGACCTCCATCTTCTTTTTTTCAGTTAATTCTAGGGTCAGCATCACTGATCTAATTATTACACACAAGTTGTTTTTGAGAAGGTGGTGGTGGTGGCTAGGAGAATGGTGACCAGAGTGTACCTAGATAATAACCCTGAGATACTGTCCGATCATACCATAGAGAGATAGGTGTAAGGTATGTCCCCTATCTAGCTAGGTAGATAGAAGGTTTTCTCCTCCTGCGGGTCATTTCGGGCTATCTCATAAAAAAATTCAGGGGTTAATGTCTTTTGGTCGTGGTTTTTTCATGTAAACCTTCGAACCATGTACGATTCTTTGTTTCTCCGAAAGCTCTAAAACGACATTTGAGTCATTCCTTTTCATATGTTCACGGTCATTCATTCACACCGAAGTCACTCACGGCTCACGGCCCCTCTACAAGGAGACATGAACCATGTTATCATTCTGTCCTCTTGTCTGTAAACGATAGAGAGTAACCACCACTACCATGGACCCATCACATCCAAAAACCACCATGGATCCACCCCACGAATATCGATCGACATGCGATCCACCCAGCGATGCCAACAACACGAAGCGTCATCGATCCAGAACAAATAATAATGCAAACACGGTGCATTCCTCTGTGTCCTCGTCGTCTCCATCCACTTCCACGACCACTTCCATCCTCCGCAACAAGAGCAACAAGAATTACATCAATGAATCTACTCGCATTAGAAGTAATAGTAGTAATAATCAAAGATCGACCGCTCCAAAATCAGAGTCGATATTGGAGCAGGCCTCTCACATTCTATCCACGGTCTTTGAGGGGGCACAAGACATGCCCAATTTCTTCCGGGGGAAATCACGCCATCGTTCCACTCTGGGAATATTGACATTCGTCTCATTAATGGGAGTGGCTTGTATCATGCTCCAATCGTTCATGCTCGATAATCATCATGACGATTCCAATCTTCTCGCCAAGGGGCGTAAATTGAAGCAGCTCCCCCCTCAACAGCAAGATGAAGCAGCGGCCACACCCGATTTTTTAGATGACTTTGATCAACGACGTCGACGTGCCGCCGACTTACCCGACGGTACGGTCTTTGACGAACCGGCCCATGTCCGTATGTGTCGTGCCATATTACCCCGTCTCGCTGATGGCACTACCAGTAGTTTCCCCGAGGCAATCTTTACCGAATCAGAGTATGTATGCCGTGATCCCGATGCTCCCTACACTTCGGTCATGAATATGATGGCCGCCGCTCTACTATCGGCCGCATCCGATAACCTGGGATTGAATGTACGGTATACCCATCGTTGTGCCAAGTGGGAACGATTCTGCAGCGGTAACATGACCACTATACAGTTTCATTTGCCGGATCCTATTAGTATGCAATCGTTTGCCTTTCAGGAGGGATGTATCGATGGTGCCACTTTACAGTCTATATGTGAAAATTCGTTGAATGCCGGTACGAACGATCCGGAATTGATTTTATTCCCCAACAGGTATTTGGATGAGAGTACTGGAACATGTACTATGCAATGCTACTTTCTCCAAGTGCTCCCGTGGATACGATCGAATTTACGTATCGTAGCCACTGATTGGTTGAACACGGTGGAAACAAGGGCATTAACCTTTTGGCTGCGGAATGCCGCCGAATTCAGTCACAGGGAGAAGGACGATATGGAAGTATCGGTAGTGTCCCTAAGTTGCGCCAATGACGGGGAGTGTAACATGTCCAACGAATCGTGCGATTGTGTCTTTGACCCATTGCCCAATTGGGTGTACGCCATGCATATACCACGGAGTTCGACCAATGTAGCGATTATCGTTAGTCCGACCTGTGCCAAGTTTGGTGAGGGGTGTGCATTGCACGCTCAGGAGCTCTATCATTTTTTCCATTCGTTGTATCCCCGTGCGGATGTGACGTATAATGTCATTTCGAGTACTAGTTCGTGGTACATGAGGATGGTTACGGCCGATCACCTCGTTTGTCCTCCGGGGGATGGTTGCGTGTTGCCCGCCATTGCACGAGACGCGTATACCTATGTTTACGAGAAGACGAGTCCCACGGTTCAGACATGGCTTACCTGTATCCCCAATGATTACTTGGGTCGATTGACTTTGCCAGTGTTCCCTGCCATTTACAATGAGGGAGATTGCCGTCATTTACGAGCACGTATTGGTTCGTGGACGAGCGATATGTCATTGGCCCCGAGTCTGCAGTACGACACTCCCGTGGATGGATATCTCGGCTGTGCCGATACCAACTTTTTGGCCTCGGCCGAAGAGCCGTATCGTGTCCCCACCACCTATCGCTGGGATGAATCTATTTGGACATCGTGTCCCGTGACTGTTTCGTCTACCACGGAATTGTGCACGGTTATGGATCGTCTCGGATTGAACCGTATCCTATTTGTTGGAGATCATACTACCATGACTCAAGCGGTCAGCCTGGCGAGTATACTGGGACAGGGATCCGACATCAGTCTCGACCCCAGTGTGGTGCCCAACTTCTCCAAGACTATTGGATGCGGTGGCACTGCTATTGGATCGTTTGAATTGACCTACATTCGTAATGATCGCTTAGAAGAACCGGGAACCACGCCCAGCCCGGGTAACCCCAACTGCGGTCCTTCGAATCAACAGTACTGTTATCCTTGGTCTACGAATTACTCACAGTATACGGGGAAGCAGCTATTCATTGTGAACAGTGGGTATCATTGGGCAGACGATTGGCAGGGTTACATTGCCATGTTTCAGAATTTTGTTGGCAAGATTGACCAGAGTGCAGCTGCCTATGCTCGTAGGGTAAGTAATGTTTCTTTGTAAAGATATATGCTTAAAACGTAGCCTGTTATGCAATCCTCTCATTTGGATTGCCATACTATTATGAACAGGCCAATGACATCCTTATGTTCCGTACATCCATTCCTGGTCACAAGGAATGTCACCTTCACAACGACGTCTTTGGTCACTACGGAGAATACTGTCCACGCATTGTAAACGGTGCATTCTGGCACTGGTGGGGTGAACTCCCACCCTATAACGATTACGCCATTCGAATAATCAACGAATGGAACTTGTTAAATACCGTCAAGAGCGGACCCAACATTGAATTATTGGATCCATGGTTCATGACCGTGCTCAGACCAGATGGTCATTTATCAGGCGCAGATGCTGGTCCTAATTGCGAACTTTCTACCGAGGAGTGCATGTTGTATTCCCTGCCGGGACCTGTGGATTGGTGGAATCATCTACTTGTGAGTCAATTGAAGGATATTGCTACTCGCAAGGAGAATGATAGTCCTGCAGTGGCATGGAGATAGTAGGAGGTAGTACAGTTAATGAGGACCTCAATTCTTCAAATAAATATAAGTAGTATTATGTAGATGTTGATCCAGATTAAGGTGTATGATTTTGCCATGAGCATTATTATTCAATTTGTGCCATCTCAAGCTCTTGAAATGAACTGGATGGAGTGATACGCGTTTCTAAGGGTACCATACCTACCCATCAGCACGTAGTTACCCCATCATCATCAGGGACGAAAAAAGTCGATATCATCGTGACAAGTGACAAGTAGTAATCATTACCAATCATAAATCATAACTGCTGTTGATTGCGATCACATCACATAATATTATTGACAACCTAAATAAAGGCACAGCCTGTCATCATGATGAGAAACAAAATAGTGAAACAGGGAAAGATGATCATAGATGACATAACAAGCGCTGACATGATACATGAGCGAAAGATTCCCAAAAATTTGGACTTGACACCAAAATGAATCTGAACCGTGCCATGATTTTGTCACTCCATCTAAAGAGCAGTTGATATGGGAAGCGACGACAGTGACGACATAGACAACAACCATAACGGCCTGTACCGTTGTCTGATTGTCGTTTGACACCCAAACTATCTTTGTCAAAAAAGAGGAGCACAAACCGTAACCTTCACTCAACAACAAACACATCTAGATAATTCAAAGATGGGCATCAAAGAATCCATAGCCAGAATCGATGAAAAATTTAACAACTCCACGATCGGCAAGTTCTTCGAAGTTGAAGCTCGTGGATCCAAACTCAGCACTGAAATCGGTGCAGGAACTGCGTCCTTTCTGACGATGGCATATATTCTCGCAGTGAATCCAAGGATTTTAAGTGAATCAGGAGGACCTTGTGTAGCACCCGATGGAAATATCTTTGCTCCGGAGTATGAGGCATGTATTGAGGAGGTGAAGCGGCAGTATATCACATCTACTGCTATTGGTAGTATGATTGGATGCGTCGCCATGGCCATGTTGGCAAATCTTCCTATTGCCCTTGCACCTGGTGAGGTATTTCACCATTGAAATTATATATTGAAGTCCGGAATCTCATATGCTCTTGCATTGTAATCAAAAGGAATGGGAATCAATGCCTACTTCACCTACAACGTTGTTGGATGGCGAGGAACAGGAGGGGTTGCCTGGGAAACTTGTGTTACTGCAGGTTAGTTCATATCATCAGTCTATTTTGAAAATCCTTTCATTACATGTAATCTCTTGTTTATAGTCCTTATCGAGGGTGCCATATTTCTACTGTTGGCTCTAACGGGAGCACGTTTTGCAATGGCTAAACTGATCCCAGAACCTATCCGTATGGCGACAGCTCCAGGTATTGGTGTATTCTTGGCTCATCTTGGTTTGCAAACTGAAGAAGGGATTGGTAAGATCTTTTGAGTTCTTAGTTCGTATGGTCCGTTAATGGTTTAGACAACATCTAACAAGTTCTTGTGCCTTTGTAGGACTAGTTGTATCTGATATCGCAACAGCAGTCACTCTAGGTGCTTGTCTACCCGAAAATCGAACTCCGATCGTGGCCTATGATGATGCTTGTGCGAACGAAGGAGTTTGTACTACCTCAGATACCTACACTTGCGATGTGCTAGGAGGCAGAATGACCAGTCCCACTACATGGATCGGAATCCTTGGCTTCATTATTATGATTGTTTTTCTGTCCTACAAAAGGAATTATGGTATCATCGTTGGCATCTTCTTCGTGACTATCATTTCGTGGTTTCGCAACACAGCTGTGACATACTTTCCAGACACTCCACAGGGTGACGCGCGCTTTGAGTACTTCAGTCAAGTAGTTGCTATTGAACCCATCAATTTGTTATTTGCAAAATACGGAGGAGATTTACAGGCGGCGGTTCTTGCGCTCTTCACCTTCCTTTATGTTGACTTTTTGGATACAAC
>JALLPH010001270.1:0-11158 GCA_036939855.1 Cyclotella choctawhatcheeana
TGGAAACAACTTCGGCACACTTTAGAAGAGTGCTGCAAGATTTATTTGTGTTGGAGAGGATGATAATTAGATACATATAGATTTAATACCTAAAAAATCGTTACTGTACTACTACTACAAGATAGCAAGCTAGGTCTACTATTGTACCTACTAGAGATGTACTGTATCCTACATACTGAACACGTCACACATGTTGATTGTGTGGGACATTACATCACGATAAAACAACCATCGCATTCATCATCTCGAAGAGAAAACAAAGGTGTCATCACGCACAAGCACAGAAACGCCGCAGCATGGCACCACTTTTAAAGTCAGTCTTGATCACGGGGGCCAATAACGGTTTAGGCTTCGAAACGGCGCGTCAATTGGCCACAAATAATTTCGAAGGCATTCAAACCATTTACTTGGCTTGCCGCAACGAACACAAAGCCAAAGATGCCAAAGAGCGTTTGGAGAAGCTTACCGGGAAGACGCAAGTATTATTTGAAATTATCCTCTTGGACACGTCTGACTTCGAATCATGCCGTCGTGCTGCCGCGGAGATTCCAAGTCCCGGTGTGGACGCCCTGGTGATGAACGCTGGTGGAACCGGCGGCGCCGATCCACTGGTCATCACTGCATCCACTGGAGCCACGGCTGTCATGCAAACAAATATTTTGGGACACGTCGTACTTCTGGAGGAACTGATTCGTCTGAATAAGCTCCGCAGATGTGCCATTTTGTCGGGGAGTCAACTGGCTCTGGGCTATGCACCGATGTTGGTCCCCGAACCACAAATCATCGAGGGGTCCGTCCAAGAGTTTGTGGACATTTGTACAGGAACAGCGGCATGTACTAGAATAAGCAGTACCGGTAATGACAGTTTTAATATTGCCGCGTACGGGACATCTAAACTGTTGGGGGCATACTACATTTCCAGTATGAGCCGCAAACATCCCTCGCTTCGCTTCGTCACGGTCTGTCCTGGGCCGACTGCCACCGATGCTATGAAGGCCGCATCTCCAGATTTCTACCGCATCACCGCGTGGATCAAAAGTTTTATGATATCCGCTTTGGCTACGCTGGGATTTATAAACACTGTCGAGAAAGGTGCACGACGGTACATTGACGTGCTCATGGACAATGAAGGTAAGTTCACGTCTGGGACATTTTGGGGATCCAAGAAAGGGCAAGCCATTGGAGAAATGTGTGATCAGGGCACAGACTATACACCACATTTGTTGTACAATGAAGATTGGGACGACAATGCCTATGAGGCTCTCCACAAGTTTATTAAATTGTGATGAAGAATAGAACAATGTATCAAAGAAATCTTAAGCTTTATCAAATCCTGTGACTGTGAGATAACAATATTTGTTGGTCTGCAGCAGTATGAATTATGCATTATGTATAGAAGATGTCATCTACTAATGTAGATAATGAATAGTAAACTGTTTGATTGCTGAAAAAATAACAGAGGAAGCAATGTTCATATTGTGAGCTACAACTCTGCAATCTTTAGGGCTTTTCAGAAAAAATGTGAGGCTTATTAATACATTCACAAATGCAAATAGACGTGGCCATACGGTGCATAGTCATTTTTGAGATCCATTCTCGAGGGTGCCTTGAGCTTTTGTATCACACACTACTTCAGTGATATTATGTTGTTGTTGAACATTTGCTTACTCCAGCCATAATTTAGCACCGGTGAAATTGATAGTATTAAATCCTACAGCAAGAGATAATCTTTTTTACCTTTTTCATTTATGAACTTTATGAACTGATATGCACTACAAAGAACCCCAAAGCGATGCCATTTGAATTTAATCCCGAGACAAAGTGATGGTTGCAATTCGGCCATCAAGCGTCATATCATTTGTCTCACAAATTAGCACTACTACTTCTACCTCGCTAACTTTGTTGCCATATCTCATGGCAGCATCTACAATAAAATGGTCCAGTGTGATTCTTCCTATAAGAGATAGATCACCAGCGGAGAAGTCATATGCAAAAATCAAGCCAGCAGCCCTCATGGCAACAACAATAAATCCGTCGAGACAGCAACAGAGGGTCTTCGGTGATGTTCCAATCGACAATGTTGGAGCATCATAGCAGGTTGTATCTATATCTAAATGCACAGAGCCTGCGATTTCACCCAAAGACAGAGTTTTATCGTTTGACGCATCATCCGTACTGATACTCAGCTCTTGGATACACAGCTGTGCCTGAGATGACTCGTCTTCGAAAACATACACGACATAAGGAAGAAAATGCACACCACCGGGTTGATCAGGGTGACGGTATAATGCAGCGCCAAGCAGATTGGTGGATATGCACAGTCGTGACGATTCGGTGTCTAAGGAGATGCAATATGCCTCAACAGCTGCATCAGATGTAGACTCGGATGCCAAAACTAAAGCAACAGTCGACCTTAAACGACCATTGCTTCCGCCTTCCTCGTAAGCCAGTATCTTTTTAGCTTCCAGTTCAGAGCCTCGTTTCCACATCTGAATAGGACGAGGTGAATCATCAAGGGGTTTCCAATGAAAGCCTCCGATTGGAGTAATCAGCATAAAAGTAAGAACACCCCCATCAGCTTCAGGTGGAAGGTAGCGCCAGAAGTTCAGCTTGGTTTTCATTTGAAGTTCTACTACAACAGCCTTAAGTGCCAACTCAAACACAACCATTCGCTTCTCTTTTGCAAGAAAGCAACACATATATTCGCTTTCAGTATCATCCATGACATCTGAGAGAATAGCCCCTGATGCACCAATTGGATATGTTCTAGCCGGTAAGTTTGAATTGGGATAGAATACAATGGACTGCAAATGTAGGCCCGTCAGTTAGAGTTAGAGATGAAGGCCGATGGGTTTGAGTTACTGTGTTTGTAATTTTAAGTATTCTCACCTTATCCGACCCGCAGATTGCTACCGGTCCAATGCCTTGTCTCCGCTGGCTAGATAACAAACCACCACGATTACCACCAAAGTGACGGGCTGCTGGTGGACCTCTTACAATGGCAGATGATGCACTTTTTCGAACTAACGAAGACAGAAGATCTGACAATGTAACAAAGAATGAAGGATCGGCAGAAGGGTCGACAGGAGAAGGAGACTGTGCCTCCTCCTTGGCATGAATGACAATTTGATCTTCGACATTTGAGTCTGCAATTAGGTCGGCAGGAGCATCTTCATCAACATAACTGGCATTTGGTTCTCTGTTATTGGATGCATTATTCAAGTAGATTGATGTTTGAGACTCATTCTCGTTAAAGTCATTTTCGTCCTCAAAATTTGCAAAATCTGTGAATGCATCATTGGAAGGTAGTTGTGGTTGTTGAGAGGGTGGACTAATAGGATTGACAATCCTTCTTTCTTCTGTGTGGGGTGCTAAAGGAAGAGGAGCCAGCAAGCCAGAGTAAGGCTTTATTTTTGGTCCTTTCCGGATGTTGACCTTTAGCTTCCTCTTCATCTCAGCGTTTCGGAGGTATTCATGCATCATCAATCTAACGTCTTCCTCGTCCCTTATGCAAGCCCAGACGCGGATTTCTGTAATTCTAAACCCAACTGAGGGGCCTATTCCGAATGCCAACACAGAATTCTCCATGGCATCTTCCAAATCATGTTCATTGATTGATTGAGGCAGATCGCAATCTAGTGGATTTACAAACATTGGTGTAGAAGGTACGACTAAAGCCCCATTCATTAAAATTGATGCAGCAAATTCAGTAGGAGAAGATGTTGATCGGGCTGAAAATAAAATGCAGACGTGATTCCAACCCCCTTTACCATCCTCTTTCTCCCAAGACACAATTCCATTACAAGCATTCTTATTGTCTACATCTACCGCCATGGCCGATGATACGACAGAGCCAGCACCAGTGCGAAGCTCTAACAACCCTGTTGGTAACAGTGCAAGTTCCCACAGGGTATTGTGTTTCTCGTCTGGCAGGAAAAGATGTTTTGATTCATCTATAGCATCGTCGAAAGACACAGATCTCCTTGCCAGTATGATTTCATCTGCGACTAGATGTGGTTGAGGCACGTGATACCAAAACTCTATTGTGCACTTTTGTCTTGATTTGTTGTGCATTAAATGGAGCATGCCGATATCAAGACTTCCGCCACGTGTAACCTGACAATATAGACCTGTTGCAATATCTCGTGGGGCGCCTTCGTCAAAAACAAGGTCGTGCAGCAAATGTACCTTTCCTTCATCTCCTTCATCTGCACTGGATGTTGTAGCTTCGACCGTGGCATAATCAGCACCATGCAAATGACACCTATGCCCATGCTTAGATAGGTCAAAAAAGCCATCCAACTTCCACTTACTATCTTCATCTGCTCCTTCGGAAAATCGAAGGTACAATGATAGATTGTCTTCATCGAGGTGTTCATCGCCGATCCCTTCAACCCAATTATTTCGTTTTACTGCGTTGTAATCATTTTCTTGTTCGGGAGCACTGGTCGATTCCCTTTCGTCCAATGCAGCTGCAGTTAGAATATGCTGAAGGGTTTGTTCTCCAGTCTCCTCAGCCATTGCAACACCTTCATTTCCTAACAGCGTTGGCAAACATCGGCCAAACCAGTCTTCAATGGCATCGAGTGACAGTAATTTTGCTTTTCGGTGAAAGGGTCCAGTTGACCAAATGTGCTGTGCTTCTTTTACGATGAAATCATTTGAATTTTCTAGTGATGTTGACTTGGGCACAATAGCTTCAAGAGACTCTTTATCAATCATGCAAGACCCAATTGGCAAATCAGCTACTGCATTTCTTTGGACCGAGAGAGCAAGTTGTGACCCAATGATTTCGCTCTCCTTTTTTGTGTCTCTGCTTGCAAGGCAAGAAATCAGACGTGGAAGAAGAGCATTCAAGTCTGTACCTGTTTTTTCTCCTTGATCCAATTTGAACAGCGATTCTTGTGCATTAATTGAAAGCAGAATCTGTTTCAAGGCGTCCGATGAAGAGATGGTACCAACAAAATCAAGCATCCTAAGCGCATCTGAATCGACGTTATCTTTCACTGTGTTGTACGCAAGTGCTTCGACATTATTGAAAGATTTCATTGTTCCATTGAGTTTGACATTGCCATTTGACATAACTTGTAATCTCGTGTCTGAGTCAACAGCAGCCATTAGCTTCGACGAGGTTGTAATCCATGGAGGCAATATTTTTGTTTGAGCACTGTCTTCGATACTTTTTCCAGTGCTACCAGTGAGCAATGCTAATGCAGCGCAGTGACAGTTGTTCTGAACCAACATTTCATAAGCTGCAGATGTTAAGCCGGCTCCAAAACAGCCTATACCTTCGTCGTCCGTATGGGGTAGAGATGTTTCTTTTCGACCAAATTTTTCCAAAACTAAGCGAAGCGATTGTTGAACCAATACGCTTTGCGATGCATTCTTGCCGCATGCCTCATCTTGACAAAGAGCATTAGCAAGCAATGGTTGCAGTAACAAGACAGGTCTGGTTACTAAAAGAGGAATATCAATTTTCTTGTCTGGTTCATTGTCGCTGAAGATAACGCCTGCATGTGACAGAGATAGTATTGCTCGGTCCGGTCGTAAAGCTGTTAACAGAACCTGGGCTTGACAGTTTTGTTTGGATGGAAAAGATGCAATTATCCCGTGCCCGTGCTGACCGGAGAGACACGAGAGATACATAATGCAAGATTCTACACCAGCATAAGGGGTTGACGATGCGCTGAAAGCTACACAGTGAGAGCCAATAGGTGACAGAGAGGAGCATGTGACATGTGCATTGACTTCTGTAATGATGGATAGGGACAGTTCATCTGCTTGGAGTATCATGACTCTCATTTGGGTTGCCACCGCTATGAGGGCACGCACTGCATTTGGATGTCTAGGCAGCTCTCGAGCTGATAGCACTTCTTCTCCTGGAGTCAACCAAAGTCTGTGGCCAAACGCATCTGATTCGATGAGAGAAAATGTATTGTATGTATCTCTTTCCAATTCATGCTGTGCGAGAATGAGACAAGGGCGACCAACTACAGTGCTGTGGCCTGCCAAAAGTAGCTGGGGATCTTCGCCATTAAGCAAGGCGAACACTCTACGCCCCACGATGCCTTCGTGATGTAATAAACATTTGTCTTCAGACTCTATAACCTTTTCGGTCATGCCATCCCTAGATTGAGAAGATATTACAGTGGTGATCGATAAGCCAGACCCATCCGGATCAAGTACAACAATCGAACTGCAATAAAACCCTCCTTCCATTTTGAATGTTGGTAAAAACGCTACGTCACGTGCGTGACGGAGAGTGAATGATGCCGCTGTGCGATCTTTCATTGCTTCGTCAATGTCTAACAAGGCATAAGCCACTGGGTCAGTGCTTGTCAATGCACGCGCTCTTCTGGACCTGCTGCCAAAATAACCAGATGTGAACAAAACTGCAGCCCGCCGTCCGCCATCTTCCCTAGTGATTCGCTCGGGCTTAAGACCAGACATTGGATTTTCAGCACAAGTCAGCTCGCAGAGAACAGTTGGAACTGCACCACCTCGCTCCGCTTCACGTCGATATGACACGTTAAAATTATCATCATCGGCGTCTTCCTTAACAAGATCGCCTATGGGTTTGTCACCTGGGACAGAGATTAATAGCCAATGTCTTTGTGATGGTAACTGCATTGTCGACGAATCTGAGCCCAGATCTTTCCCGCACGAGTTAACGGAAAACACACTCAACACAGCATCTTCGTATTGAGACTTAACTGACGCTGGACTTTTGTCTGAATACGTTAAACCATCAGTATCAATGCCAAGTGATTGAGAAGAAACTGGACAACACAGAGAACAGAAGTATCCATTCACTTTGGCTGTGTTCGATGCACTAGTATTGCTTTGTACTGAAAGAGATGGTTGGAAGATAGACATTTTCCCATCATTGTAGCATGCTACAGCACCAAGTTGAGACATTGTGAATAGATGCACATCAGTGTCAAAATTGCATTCGGTTTGAGAAATAATCCCAATTGAACGATGAAGCGGCCGCGAATTTGTGTCAAGAATTTCACTACTTCCAAACCACGGTATATCAATCGCACACAGATTTAACTTTGTCGCCTTTCCCTCTTTGACACTAATTGCAAGAAAAGGAGGTGAGCGCGGCCCCGCATCGAACCACTTGACACTTGATGAATGAGTCGACAATGATGTAGTAGAATACTTTGCTTTTGCTAGTGGTTCAAGATACTCGGAAGACGAGTCATTGCTCGATGTAGAATGTACACGATAAACTGTAACCCCCTGATCGCAAGCAGCAGCCAGCAGAGCCAATTTCTCAAATCCTGAAGAAAATGGTTGCATCCAAGAAAGGCTTTGACAAACTGGGTCAGATGTGAGAGTGCTCTGAAGAGCATTATCATGACCATCCTTCCACAAACAGTAACGGTCACTAAGATTCAAAAGATCCATCACTCCTCGCATGCGACATACAAGTTCCAATAAAGATGGATCTTTTTCTGCATTCTCCGCTGTTCGATTTGTTCGAATTGCACGGTTATAGTTCAAAACACAAATGCTGCCATCGGTGATCCCAACAGCGATAGATGTGTTTTTATCATTGATTGCAGCAAGTGCTGATACTGAAAGTTTGATATATTGCTCCGTCCGCTCCAAATAATGATGAATAGGAATAGACACCCATCCATCGCGTACTGCGGGTTTCGCAACAAATACCATTGGATCAGTTGCATTACGTGATAGCTTATGCCCGCCAAAGAATAATAAGCCATCTGCAACTTGCAATGTTTTAGGATCATAAACGAGAGTTTCATCATCGGCACCGGGAGTACGCAAAACCGACTGAAGAGACACTACATCACCACCTCCATAATTATAACCCCATTTCCACACAGCAACAACTCGTATCATATCCATCTTACCATTGTTCATAACAACGAGATCAGTGAGTGCTACTACTCTCACGCGTTCTTGTCCATGAGCTCTATGTACACCCGCAACAAGAGACAGTACCGCGGATACACCCATAACTTTTACATTACGACCTGTTCCCAACGTGCGAGATATTTTGGTTCTCAACTCTGATGAAATAATCCTGGCCGACATTAAGATTGTCGGAGAGTGGATTTGACTTGTGCCGACCTCATCGATATAGAAGTTACCATCTTGACAGCGGCACACTATTAGATTTCCAGTGAGAGGATTTTGAGTCGGCTTTGAAATTCTATGCAAATCATTGGGAGGTGCAAATGAAATGTCCAAAGGATACATCTGAAATGTACCAAACTCATCATCGAATTCAACATCATTCTCATCATCTTGCAAGTAATCATTAATGTCGGTAGAAAGTTGTTGCATCCCATGCTGATCTGCCAAGAATCTTGGTGAATCCTTGTCATCAATATCACCAGCACTGGTCGGTGTAGAAATAATCTGCTCTTCTTCGTATTGGCTGTCAAAGCTTTGGAGCTTGGACATGAAACTGCCAGCTTCAATTCCCCGGGATTGAGGCACTGGTTCATTCGCTACCTCCACCGAATCATCACTGGAGGAATCAATGGGTTCATTCTGTGACGGCTCATTTTGATTTGAATTCACAACCAAATCAAGATCATCTCCATTCTGTGGCTCTTCCTCCTCATCATCATTGGCAGTAATACTAAAATCATCTTGAAATTGTGCATCAAACCTAACACTTTCCTCCGAAGGAATTGTCAATAACTCATTCTCACCCATCCCTCGACTTTCCAACATATTAAAATCACCCATCGGATCATCAACAGATTGCTTATTGGCAATATTACTACCACCGCTTTCGTTATCATTATTTCCCCCTACTAGACTTTTATTTCCACCGTCAAACATTATCGATTCAAAGGGATCCGTATCAAAGAATGTCGATGACGGGGGAAAAGTTGACGAACCAAACGGATCAACACCAACCCCGTTGGATTTAGTATTCTCCTTCTCATCATCGCTATTGGCAAACATGTCAATGTCGGAATTGACATAGGATGTACCAAAGGCATTGTTTATTGTGTCGTTGTTGTTACTCTGCGCAAATGATGGAGCAGCTGTAGCGGCGGCGGCAGCTGTACTTTCCATTTTCCCGAAACCACCAATCGCAGAACTATCCGGTGAAACCTCCATAATGAAATCTTTCTCGGTAGTAGCAGTATCCATACCAGTAGCATTCTCTGTTGCTTCGTAATAATTACTACCTTCAATTACAGAACTATCCGGTGATGCCTCCATAACCAATTCCGGGTCATCATTGACATTATTCTCTTCCATTACCAATAATTCCGGATCTTCGTGAATTGATAATTTATTGCTGTAGTTATTATTATTCGTAACACCGCCTCGTACGCGACTTTTGTTAGAGGCATCGATTGCCGTTTTTGCCGCCATGACTGCCGTATTGTAATTATTGGCAAATATGGAATTCTTCACGGGATGACGGTTGCTGTTGTTGACATTGGTATTGTTCACGGCATCCGCAGCCACGGTAGTATCCTCTCGATGGTACGGTTCTACTTCGTGTGTTGTGCTAGCTGCATTTGTACTGACAGTAGGCTGTTGTTGTTCCACTGTTGTTGTTCCGCCAATAATAATACCATCTGCCTTCATCCTCCTTTCCATCAACTTGGCCTGTAAATCATTGGCAATTCGCGGTGGTGTCGATGGTACTTTCGATGATGCAATCATCGGTTGTTCATAATGATTATGTACTTTCTTGACGACGTTAGTAACAACTTCTTCTTGCTCTTCCCCCCGTGCATTAGACGAAACCTCAGTAGATGCTGCTGGTACAACAGTCTTATTACTAGTAGTACTTTTGGCATTGTTGAAAGAGTAGGGAGCACGATGAGCCGTATATGAGGGGGGAACATCGGACGTTTTAGATTGTCTATATGATTTCGGTGAGTACGAAGAAGCAGTATTACCAGGAGAAACAGCAGGAGAAGAGGACACGACGCCGCTGCTTCTGTACAAAGTGTGCTTTGCCTTCTCCACCGTTTCTTCTTGTTGTTGAATTGATGATGATGATGATGACAATAACTGTTGTTGCTGTTGCTGTCGATTCTTCTCCCTCAATTCATTCTGTTCCTTCAACAATTTCTGCTGTTTGTATCGTTCGGCCATTAGATCGAGCATGGACGGTGACTTGGGCGATGTCGTTTCTTGCTTTTGCGTTGGCTTGATGTTATTACCGCTATCATTATTGACGCTATTGCTGTAGTGATGTAATGTGTTGACAGTTCCTTGATTCAAATTCGAATGCTGCGTGTCATTGTGTGCACTATCCTTCCTAGCACCAGAAGCAGGCGGTTGTTGTTGAGCAGCAGCCACTAACAACGTCAATTGCTCCCCCCCATTCTGTTCTTTCCTAACGGGAGGAGACATTGTTACGGGAGAAGAACGCGGAAAGAAGGATGATTTACGTGCCACGCTCACGACATTATCATTATTCCTCCTCGCGGTATAATTGTTATTGTAGGCATTGTAATTATTAGAGTGCAAAGCAGGTGCAGCAGCATCAATGTGTTCAACAGTTTCATCATCATCATGAGGAGTCGACTGCAGATCGTTCCTCACGTGCTGTTTGTACACAACGGCAGCCTTCATTCTTCGTTCACGCAGTTTGGCTTGTAGATCATTGGCTATGCGGGGCGGCGTTGCTGTTGTCGTTGTTGGCGGCGAAGGTGCATCTTGAATAAAGTCGGAGTCGGCCGCGGATTCTAATTGAGGGGCCGCCGACGATTGAGAGGCGATGGCATCATCAGCAGCAGCAGGCCGCTCATCCTTGTCGTGAGAGCTTTCTTCTTGGTTGAGCCGCCGACGTCGTGCCAGGATGGCCTGTAATTCCGACATGGTTCAACAAAAACGTGAAACTAAAAAAATAATGGTGTGAAAATGACAACGAACTTTTGCTATCTACTCTAATAGCTTAAATTTTGAGTCGTAGTTATAACGTGGAGGTATAAGTAGATATGTTAGGTAGTATGGGATGTAGCTGATGGTATGCAGAGTAAAACGGCGACTTGGACAATCGTTCCCTTTCGTTCGTCACGTTATATGCCATGAAAGTTACGGTGCATTGGAATGTCAAGAGGTCATTCTTATCATGAGCCTATGCTCCTTACCAGTCCAGTTCGCTATAGCGAACTGAAAATAAGTGTTATGTAAATAC
>JALLPH010001271.1:0-11147 GCA_036939855.1 Cyclotella choctawhatcheeana
CACACTACTAATTCCTACGTAGAATGCAACTTGGGTTGCAAAAAATCATTAACATGGTGATAGTAACAACATATCTTGGACAGCCAGATCCCATCATTTCTCTCCTTGAAGGTCGTTTCTTCGGAAATAAGAGATAGCAACTTGACTTGCATGGAGCTAATCTAGCTTTTCTAAGCTTGCCCAGAGGAGGCCTTAGAACACAGTTGCTATTCAGTTGCTATCTTTAAATGATGGGGTCTGGCTGAATAGTAGCAACATATCTTGGACAGCCAGGCTCCATGGAGGTAGCTGGGGTCCAGTTTCTTAGAAAGAAGATGTCAACTTTCTGCTTGGAAAAGTACCTGATCTATTTAGATAACACACTATGTGGATCATATCTCATCTTCACACACATGAGCACATAATTCCCAATTCTCCATATGCAATGGAACCTGACTTGGGCAGGAAGACAGAGAATTAAAGACAGTGGAGCTTCATTCTCAGGTGAAGCACTTTCACCACTTGCTGATCCAACCTCCATCATGCCCTTTGAAATGAACATCTTCCATACAACATACAACCAAGCCCCTGGTGCCTGATACTCCGATGATGACACTGGCGATGATATCTGTTTTCAATCTAGATCTGAATCTGAGAGGGACTGTAGAAGTCACTGTCACCATAACAAATACTTTGATATAACAACTGAAGGGAAAATCATTACGCTCTGTCTACCGCAATTATGTGGGCATACTTTACACAGTGCACAGTACTTGTAACTTTTATTTAGATTTAAAGACCTAGAAACTCAAATATCATACCCCAGTCCGTCCCCCATCTAGGCTGTGGCTTGTGGATTTTCCTAGCGTGTCCGCATGCTGACATGTGCCTGGTTTTAGAGATCTCGCAGTTGACGTCACACAGTGTGTGACATACTAAATAATAAGACACGTATGACAAGGTAATGACTAATGACCTCATACGATCTCCCAAATACTTAATCTTTCCAAAAAATAACATCTTGAGGCCTGACACCCGCTCTGGTGAAGAGCGAGCAAGAGAGAGTTCAAGTTAGGCTTCTCAATTTGTTTTTGTTGACACCTTGTAGGACAAATAAGTGCCCATTTACTGCCATTTGAGGGTGAAGTGTGAAGTCTTACGGCGATAATAACCACAGGAAGAGACACTGCAAGTGGGGTATGTCTAAAAAAAGGGGAGGTGCGCTCACTCACTCTCACCTCTCGGAAACTCAATGAAACCTGGCGTCCGATGTCCACGGTCCACGGCGAAGTGTAATAGACCAAGAAGCGTTCGTCGGACAGTATGCATATGATGTATTGATGTATTGAGAAAGATCTAAATTTTTAGTATGGATATCCAACTTATTTGAACCTCCTCTATGAGACCTGCGAGCCGCCCAGCACTTGAGTTTTGTCACCCTTTTTTTTGTCAACATGAACAGGTGGGCAGTTGCCGACATTTTTGCCTACATATCTGGAATGTCGCTGACTAAATCCACAAGCCTACCCTACCTTGCCCTTGCCCTCACAGCAGGTAATAGCTGTTATCTCAGCTTGAGGATCTGGGCCTCTTGCTCGCATCTTGATTTCAGTGAAAGGAAGATGCTGCGAGTTGGGCGCGAGCAGGTGCGAGCGAGTACGAGTGGGTGCAAGCAAGTGCGAGTGATAGTATGATGATGCTTTTACGATGTAAAAGCGGAAGACTTGGTGTTGATCAAAAAATCATGTTACGAGTTTTAGTGGTCTACCTGTTTTCATGGGTCTACACAAGTCTACACAAAGTGACGTCTGTCTGTCGTCATCATAGTACGAAGGACACGAGCAGGTGGGAGCGGGTGCGAGTTGGCGCTGTATGTATGTAGTAGGTAGTGCTCTAGTAAAAAATAAAGGTACCTTTTGTAAATAAAAGGTATCTTTTGGATCGACAGAGGAATTAGTACTGAAACAGGTTACTCATCCTCACTCCTCACTCCTCACTCATCCTTTCTGCTCCTTCATCCTTCATCCGCTCTCTACATTCTAGATACATTACAGGCAGAATCTAATAGCCACAAACACATAACGTCGAGTCAACTGTCTCATGTTTTGCAGTAGTCGTATGTCACTATGGACCGGGCAGCATCGTATCTCTCTAAGAGTGGCATACACGTCATGTCCAGAGGCAGCCGTGTCAATCTTAAGAAAATATCGACCACAGGCAACACATTCAAATGCAATATTCAATCATGCATCGCAGTTTCGTCTTCTATCTACATCGAATGAAGAAGAAGGAGGAGTATTTACGAAAGTCTTGTCGACGGTACGCCATTTCAACCATGGTCTGTCCCGTCTTCAATCAGATTTCTTAACATCGTTACATATTCAAGAGGCCATTGAAACACGCCTACATTTAGATCGTAAACGACACAGGGAATACGAGGCACGTCGTCATAGCGATAAGCCACAATCTCCCGTTGAACAGTGTGCTAAGTTAGTTAATAGAAGACAAAAATGGTTAACAAAGCACATTCCTTTCAAACCAACACGAAGAGATGAGAGACACGTCATTCAAGTAAGCAAAGATTTACAAACTACCCTTCCTACAGTGTTGGGCTTTCTGATTCCCGTCGCAGGCTATTCATTTCTGGTACTTGGACTCTTATTCCCTAAATTTTTGTTAAGTCGACAGTTTCATAATGATAAGCAGAGAAGAGAGTTTGCAATGGATGAGTTTAGTTTTCGAAGAGGTTGGTATGAAGAGGTTGATATGAATTTTTGGGGCAGCTTTATGCGTAGTCCACCAAAAGTCATGCGAGAAACGATGAGATTGAATGCAATGAATGATATATTGAGCTTCAACAATATAGATGCTGCCGGACCAGTGTGGAATCAGCGATCTTTGCTCTATTTGTATGAGTTATGTAACAACCTACTGGCCTCCGGTGATTCCCAAGATGCATTCTCGAACATACCGATATCACATTTGCACTCTCTTGCACTTGCATACAACATATCATCCATTCTTCCATTGCCATCATCACTTTCTGCCGAGCTGCTTCAGTATTTCTTCCCTCGACTCTTTCTTCAGTCTAGGCTTACAGCTATCGCAGAAGATATCATTATGGATGATGTCACATTGATTAAAGAGCATCTAAATGAAGGTTGTGCAAGTTTGACAATTGATGAAGTTACTGCTGCTTGTTTGGCAAGGGGCCTGCCGATAGGGAGATTTGCTTCAGATCAATCAACAAACAGGACATATGAGGTTGCAAATATGAGGAGAATGCTCATAAATCATTTGATGATGATGCAATCATTGTTTAGGGAGAGCTTCGCCTTGGATGGCGGGGATAGAGGATTATCTAAGAGAAGTCTGGTCAGAGATCATGCTTTGCAGTTATTGGTTTTGCACTTACCATCAATAAGACATGGCGCTGCGTGTAATGATTTTTAACTATTACCTCCCTTTGTTTATGGTAAAATAACAACGATTAAGATTGATAATTAGTTTATTCACACCATTCACTCCAACTAGCGTGAAGGATTTTCTTCGTCCATCCATTGCCCCAGCGAAGTAGCAACCGCCACTGTGTCCTTGTGTTTTGGACCATAAAGTTCAGTATACATATTCAAAGCTTCACGCAAATGCAAAATGGCATGTTTATTGTCTTCTCGCTCTCCACTTTGTCGATATATTGTTGCACATTTAATGTGGGCTTTTGCCTTTTCGAGACGGGATGGAGTGGGGCTTTCGTTATCCACTTCTACAAAGAGAGCGGCATAAGCTTCAAGTGCTCCATTTTTATTGCCTAGTTTGAGCTTAAGAGATCCGATGCGGCCCAAGGCCGAAACTAGATGCCTCATGTGAGATGAATTTTTGTTCTTCCCAGCCTCATCGCCGGCCAAATCAAGGTCCTCTTTGTATTTGCGTAGGCCTTGAACACCTTTTTCGTATGATGCAATGGCTCCATCGGTGTCTCCTTTTTTGGACTTAATTGAAGCAATGTTGAGATTGATGAGGGCCATGTCAAACCCACATTTTGCTGCAGACTCTCCATGGTTTAGCCATGACATAGAAGGAGGTAATCCATTTAACGCAGCTTCATATTTTGATCGAGCCATTTCATACCTAGTAAGAGCATCATTCATTTTTCCATTCTTTGCCAATATAACTGCATAATCATTGATTGTCTTCGCTGTAGCAACGCTATTGTCGCCATGAACACTCTGCTTTCGACTAATGACATTTTCATACAGGGCTGTAGCTGCTTGAAAATCACCGCTTGTGACAAATAGATTAGCCATACCTTGCAAATTTGCAATGGAGTCAAAATGATGGGAGGCATTACACTCTTCGTATGCGGAAGATGCTTCCCCAAATCGAATCAATGCCTGACGAGTCTCCCCTAATTTTACAAGAGACTTAGCCACGGCATTAACAGCTCGGGCAACATCAATATCAACTTGCCCTAGTAGCTCACGATATAGATCAGCTGCTTCTTCCAATCGTTGTGAAGCCTCTTTTGGTTGCCTTGCTTTTGACAAACCTTCGCCCATTGTTGAAAGGCATATCGCTATATTGATCTTATTTGCACCATCAGATTGCCGCACTACCTCGTTTATGATGCACGAGGAACCATCCTGAATGGTCTCCACAATATCAAAGCCCCAGTCGCCAGATGATTTTGCTGCATTCTTCGAAGCATGTGCTCGCCTTAACTCAATCATATCTGAGACATGTCTCCTTGTGGACTCAATAGAACCTAATGCGACCACTCTTCTTTGGCAGAAAGCTGAATCAATGAGGAAGTCTGAAGCCCGTTTCAACATTTTGGCTCTAATGAGATGCAGTGGTATGTTTTCTGCAATATACTCTTCAACATTCCACCTATCATAGAGAGATAATTGTGTCAATTCAGCCATAGTAGCCAGCTGTCCAGTAAGCATCATCACCATACACTCGTCAAAATGTAAGTGATAGGATGTTGCTTCCTCAGGTACGGTTTCTGATTTAGACACAAATGAATTGAATTCATCGAACACAGGAGCAAATGCCTCAGTTTTTCTTTTGGCCATCTCCTCGGCAATGGCTTTTACCTGTAGTAAAGAGAATCGACGTTAAGAAACAAATCTTCTTGAAAGAAAAAGAAAATCATGCTTACAGATTCGTGCATCGAATAACATCTATGGTTGTCGGATGATGTGGCTTGGGTGTCACCATTTCCAACAGAATTTCTTAGCTTGTTCGTCGTGAAAGATTTCTTAGTCAATTCGTGACCCGCCCTTTGAACTAAATTCATCGTCTCGAGCATATCCAAAATCAGCGCAGCATCATCCATAAGTTCTGACATTTCATCGGGACTGATTTGTGATTTTGGCCGTCCATTCTCCATACTTGACACCATCGCAAACAGTCTAATAACAACAGCTCTTGAAATTCCCTTCCCCACCTTCAAGGAATCAGTATCATGAAATACCATGGCAAAAGCCACAAAGCAACGCCGGAGACAAGCTCTGAATTTAGCATCTTGAACTGTCGCAAAGCTCAAATCGATTAAACGCTGGACTGAATTAGCAAAACTTCGAATCTTGGACGCCTCTTCCAGACTGGTGCGACATTGTTCCACTAGCAATTTCCAAGCGGGAGATGACATGGTCCAGTTTCTATTTCTTGATCGCAACATTCCACCAGCAATACGCAGCGCAAGGGGAGAATTTCCGCATCCCTTAACAATAATACGTGCTTGAGAAAATACAGGTGATGCCTTTGGCAATCCATTTGGGCGTCTGCCTGCTGCTGTCAGTAGGAGCTTAACAGCCTCATGTTCTGAAAATATTCGAACAAACACCTCATGCGTAATAGATGGACCAACTAAACCAGGAACTCGTGTTGTAATAAGGACACGGTGAGGTGTATCCTCAAAGGTGTTGTCACCATCGCTTCTTGTCCCAAACAGAAACCATTTAGCATCTTCCATTCTACAAACGTCGTCAAGACAAATGAGAACTTTCCTCGATAGCAGCAATCGACTAAGGTCTTCTTTCATTCCCTCAAGTTCGCCTCCCTGAAAGCATCGTCGACTTTTGGCCAGTTTGTTATTCTCTGCTGGCGTGTTACTGATATTGCTCTCAGCCCTGTTGGCAACGGAATTGATTGATTTCTTATTCGCCTCCTTCTTCTCTCCATCTTCGTCATCTGATGAATCATCATTATCATCTTCGTCGTCCTCTTCTTTAGCTTCCTCATCACCGTCGTCATCTTCCCCACCAAGCAGCTGATCATATAATTGTTCATACAACCTACGTATCTCTCTCTCACCCAAAGCTGTCCTACCTAGATGTATCCATGCAATACCATCAGAGAAGAATTCTCTAACTTCCACAGTTTGAATAGCTGCCACTGCCAATGTGGTCTTTCCGTTGCCTGCCTTATCTGAATGCCTTGAGGTAATGCATGTAATTGTGTTGGCAAAGGGACTATCATCATCAGTATCCCTTGGTCCGGCCCTATCCAACAAACAGTTCACAACCTGTTTCATCAAACGATGTCTGTGAATGTATTCAATAGGCAACTTAGGCACTGCCGAGGGAATTTCAGCCTTGGCAGTAAAATTAGATTTAATCTCATCCAATGGATTGACCACTCCTTCATCTCCTACTGCTTCTCCCCCTACTGCATCACGTGCACGCATCTGTTCTGTACGCAATCCCCTAATAACATCTAACAGTTCATCCTTAGGTTTCATGGGTTGGACCTGTCCGGTAACCATACCCTGGATCGAATAATCCTTCTTTCGTTTGTCATTCAATTGGTCAATCACTGCAGGAACACCTGGTTTGTTTGATTTCCCGACATCTAAGGATAATTGCAATTCCGCCAAGTTGTCCAAAGAAGCAGTTTCAGAGGCATACCCATCCTCAGCAGCTGTATCAACCGATGCATCACTGCTTCCCCCACGATTTTTTCTCCGTAGCCGGGGTGTGGGTGTAGCACGACGTGCTCTTACCTTACCCGCACTGGGTAATAATTCCCTCCCTCTTTTAAGAATCCCGGACACACTACTTCGTGAGGATGAGGAACTGACAGCACTAAATTCTGACCCAGTATCAGAGGCATCATCACGAACCTCGCCACTGTTCTTACGTTCCTCGTCATTGCCCTCTGTGACACCCCCCAGAGCCTTTTCTACCCGGTTGTTCCAATGATCAATCTTTTTCAGCATTTTGGCATCCTTGATTCCCACAATACGAATCATCAATGTATACTTCCTTTCCCGCTTAACGAGCATACTTTCCAATACCCGATTACACTTTTTAATAACATCACGTAAGCCCCTGAATGTGGTGTCCTCCTTTAATGCACCGCGTGTGGCAGTGTCAATGGCCACCTCGTCGACCAATGCCAGGAGGAAATCTAAATTACCGAAAAAGTCGTACAGGATACGTTCATTGCCCCCCTTCTTGGCTGTTTCGTCATCCGGTTTGGTAGGCACCATCCCCGCAGCGAGATAGGCGTCCTTCACGGCCAATGCCAATTCGTGAAATGTTTTCAATGCCGAGGGGGCGCGTCTCGGCAGCTTCACCGTCGAGCCGGGTGCGCGATTTTCGTGGTAGGCATCGGACCGACACGAGGTTACCGTGATTATAATTTCTTTGTCATCGTCTTCTAATTCGTTGTACCCGCCGGACGAACCGCGAGAACGTGAGAGTGATCGAGAGAGAGAACGGAAGAAGTTGGGTTTGTTGTTCGTTTCCGAGCGGCCTCGTTGCGGCGGTTGCGGTGGATCGTTATTGGTATCGTTGGATGACGATGCATCGGACTTATTGTTCAAGCTATTTCTCTTCTTACGGCCCTTGCTTGATAGATGGAGCGTGGCACCGGAGGGCCCGTTGTCTTGGGCTATTTGGGCCGTGGCGTCGTTTTCGTCGTTGTCCACCATGATTTTATTGGTGTAACCTGTCTTTTCGCCAGTATCAACCGGTTCAGTTTCACTGTAGCTCGCTCACAAGATGGCCTATTCACAAGAGATTGATACACACTTACAACTTACAACCCCTTAATCGATCCTGACTCTCTAACAAATAACAAAGACAGCACCGGCCTAAACGACTTGCCGGATCATTGTGCACGAACTAAAAAATGCCAACGAGAAAGAAGAGAGAGAGGAGAGAGCGGGCGGGTGGCATGCATCTGGCAAACATTTTTTTGTTGGGAGCCCATGGTTGATGGGACAGGGACAACATAACATCACATAATAGACAGAATCACCACCCTACCTTATCACCTATCACTTGCTATCACCACTTCTTCTTCATTCAGCTTTACAAGCAGGAATACAACATTCAGAACACAAAGAAGTACGTAACAGCTCATAACTCTCAAGATAGCACCAGTGTTTGTAACAAATATAGTGGAGGAACATACATCAAGAGATAACATACACTACACACTATATTGGTTTGATAATTTTGTTATGATAATGAAGAATAACAAACTGCTATAAGTACTTTCATAGCTTCAGTTTGGTAGCACATGTAATTGAACTGCAGACAGTAATTGCATTCATCAATTCATGATTGATGTTTCTTTTCTCCTGCCATGCATGTTGCTTGTTCTCTCGCTTTTCCAAATGAGACACACACTCACAGACACACGCACCATATATATTCCATAACTGTTAATGGTGATCTCCCTTCTCCAGATGCAACTTTGTCAAAATATTCTTTGGTACTCCACCCTCAGGAATAGACACATCGCCACTAACCCCATATTGTTTCCTATAGGCGTCTTCAAATGCTCTTCTTTTCACACAATTATCGGCAAAGTCACGTACAGAACGCCATCTTGCTTCTTCTTGGAGTCTGCATTCGGCACAATCTAAATTTTGCCAAAATTGTGGTGGGATTTGATTGTGGACCAGGTCTACCCATTCGTTGCACACTTTGTCTGAAATTGTGCTATGTTCATTTGTTTGGTTGTGATGTTAAATGTTGATCCATACTTAAGTTAGTATGCTGACTGGTTCGCTGCAATAAAATCTAACTTCAACAGTACAAATATAAGGCACTATGTCTGCTCACCTTCTACCAGCACACAGTGGTATTTGAGCAATGGCTTCAAGCGAATCGCTATTCTGAGATGATACAATATTGTACCCTCGCCATCCAGCCCACGCTCCAAAGCTTACTTCTACAATAAATGCTGCAATAGAATAAACTTTTCACATCAGTGCACATCTATTCATGAACACGAATCCATACCCATACTATGTACATCAACTCACACAATCCCTTCTGAATCCAAGCAGTCCCCGCCTTCTTTGCCATCTCCTCCGCCTCCTTTATCGCACGTTCCTTCTCTTTACCCCCAATCCTCCCAGCTAACCACCGTGGACCGAACCTTACACTGGCAAATACCAGTCCCGAGAGCGCAATTCCATAAGCGAACGCCGTGCGTTCATTGGATACTATCCGGTCTACCAATTTCTGCTCTGCTGCGTAAAGTTTGGTAATTGATGGATCTCCAGTTGGTAGCTCCGACGTGAAGGTTGGTGCATATTTTGATAAAAGGTTTTGAACTTTGGCTCGGTATGTTGATTCTTTGAGGATTTCTTTTTCCATCGTTGTTGAAGGCATTTTACTATCATTGGACGTCATGATTCATGGTTTATGTTGGTTTATGGTGTTGTTTGGTTTGTGGCGGTGGTACCATAGGTGGTGTAGCGGTAGAGACTCTCTGGTGTAGTAGATAATGTGATAGTACCTTACATTACCCTTTGTCACATACCTGAACGATCTAAATCATGCGGTACTTAGCTTGGTAAAGTTCTTCGTACTTCGTTTGATTGTACGGACGGTGTGGTAGCTTGTAGAGTTGTAGCTTCGTCACTATCACTCCCTTGATAGCCTCTCTCAAGATACCAAGGCTCAGTAATATATTTAGTTGAGGACTTGATGACGATGCAATCTCTATTTTTATTTGAGTGTATTGTGCGCACTACGAAGTCACATCCTGTTAGAGTCTTTGCACTATGCAGATTACATCCTGCTATTCTTTCTCCCATCTCACATTAAATCACATACTCACTTAACATCAACATGAATCAACTAATATGCACTTTGATAAAGAATGATTTCATAATCTGGTATTGGAAACTTTGTATGGTCCATCGCTCTAGCGTCTACTCCTGTTGCTCTCGGAACTACGTGTCCTGGAGAAGTCCACTGCATATTCGTCACCAAGACACTTTCGACTTCCGGAGCTACGTGTCCTCGTAAACTCATTCTCATCATTCTCATGTCTATCCCTCTGATCACCGCCACTGGAACTTCTGGACGTATGCAAGCCATCTTCATCTTTCTTCTTCCTTTTTTCAGATTCATTGGCAGCCTTCGTATTTCGCCAATCCTCCTGACATTTCTCTTTCTTCTCCTTTTTTCTTCCGAAGATACTATTAGGCAGCGGCTTGTCCCTCATAACTTTACTTACCTGGAAAGTACTCCTTCTAACACGTGGGACAGATTTGGATCGAGCACGCAATTTCTCCACACCCCGACTACTCTTGCTTCTTACGGCATCAACACCAGCACGCCCACGACGTTTTGCAGCATCAACACCTCTACGTACGGGCTGAGTGACTCTACTTACACTCTGAGATAGTTTAATTTGGGTGGGCTGACGCTTTTCTTTAGCACTGTAGAGTTGGGTGTCATCCATGGCATCAAACGAATTGCCCACCTGCTGCTTGCTCCTCGAAGGAAGGAGAGATGATTTGCGGATGCTTGTTGCTCGATTCATCTTATTCAATGTTATCTTGTCTCCCTTCTTCGTCGTTATCTACCTAGAGATGTAATGTTGTGTTATTAATTTGGTGTTTTGCTTAATGATTGGCGTGAGATGGGAGAGAGATATGAAATTTCCGTTCAGGTTCAAATATTGCTACTCCGACCTTGTTTCTACAGCCCCCCGCCCCCCCCCCCGCCCAACGCCCTGCCCCACTACAGGGGGGTGCTACAAAGTGTACCCCCCTAACCCAAAGTGTACCCCCCCCCATTTTTTTCAAGCTAATGTTGGAAGTGTACCCCCCTATGTGGGTAAGGTAAGTTATATCCCCATATGCTAGATAGCGCATTACCCTCCTCCAATACCTAAAGTGTACCCCCCAAAAA
>JALLPH010001272.1:0-11143 GCA_036939855.1 Cyclotella choctawhatcheeana
TGACAGACAGACCGGGTATCTTTTCTCATATCTTTTTGACACTAACACAGAGACACAGACAGAGACGGACATGACAATGCTCTGTTAATAATAAATAGATACAGCTGCGCTATCGCTCTATGGTACCCTAACTAAGTTAATAAGTAGGTAGTTAAATCTCCACGTAGAATCCTACGTAGGAATAGTACAAACACGTCGCCCCATCAACAAGGTCTAAAACAGCGTCCTGCCTGGGAGGTCCTGGGGCATCGCTGCTCGCTGCCCATCTTTCAAACCTGTCTCGGCATCGCCTTCGGGTGCCTGTAGATAATGTGTGGGAGCAGATACGGGGACATCTAGAATCTAGAACCGTCGCTACTCCAGCGGTGCCATCAGCAGGGCAGATAGTGGTGATTTGGGCGAAATTTGCTAATAATTGGAGCGTGTTGTGGCCGAATATCTAGTGTGGGCTGGCCGAAATGAGTGCTACGAAGCCCAACACTTGGCCACATATCAACGACCCTTCGGGGTGATTGATCGGCTCGTTTACCGCCCTCATGGCTGCATAGATATAGCGGTGGCAGATGTCGAGAAGGAGCGGTTGGGGACCAAGTCCTTATCGGGTCAACTTGTTATGTGTACAACAACAACTTAGTATGATCCAACTGTAATGATGGATGGTAGAGGACTTGGTGGTAGTAGAGGTGACTTTGCTGGACGCAGTTAATACAGAAGACGAGGCATTGGATTGTGGATGCAGTGATATGGAGACAAATGTCTTGGGGTTGTGGGAAGACAGTAGTAACACAAGACTATAAAGGAGGAGAGGGCAGACGGCTAAATACAAAACCCAAAACCTGACACCCCAGAAATGGCGCCACTCCGGCCAGACGGCCACGCACTTCTCAGTTTTTGAGATAGAGAGGGAAAACGATTTCGGCACAGATAAAAATTAATGGTATCTTTTTGTAGAATCATACTGATTCCTACGGTATCATGCCGTTACCAATAGAAGCTTTCGTCCTTATTATCTCCTTAACGTCCTATATAGCTTATGTAATTGAACAATAGTAAGAAAGAGCTCGACGAGAGCTTTCGATCAATATACAGATGTTAATATAACCATAAAAATGACATCGTCCGTGTTCTAGCTGGGGTGTCAGGTTTTGTATTTAGCCGTCTTAATTTATAACTGACGTTGAAAGTAATGGCTGCTGTATCATAACTTTTAGAGAATTTTTTGACTCGGCGATGCGTGAAGGGTTGATCATAGGAGTTACATCTTGCAGCTTCCCTCTATCGTTTCGTAAGCAATGTGGTTTCGTTGTCTTGGAAATTCAGTTCTATTGTAATTTGTAATGTATCATTTCATTTTCTCTCTGCATGTATATCTTTTCATAGGTGGCCTGATTTGAGTAAGAACCACATTAAAAAGATGAAGGGTTCAAGCAATATGCAATATTCTTTGTCGGTTGGTGCGGCAATGTTGATCCGGCTTCTGCTTTCAAACTGGAATTTTGGAGATGATGGCTCAATGAAGGCAAAGAAAATAATAATTATAAGTTTGGTTAACACCTTGAGGACGGGTGGGGTGATTCTGTGTCACATCTAACTTTGTTTGCTCTAACCTACAAGGGATATACAATATCAAAATCATGGTTAATGCAGAATGTCATGTGAGGTGACAACTTCTCAAACTACTGCAAATGAGCTTATATACTCGAACTTATAAGACTTATTGAACTGCTGTATGAAGTGGACGTAACTGGGACAGATGCCTCGGCTGGCGATTGAGAGTGTAGACTGTGACCTTTCTGAGTGTGGTGGGTAACCCAGAGCTCATGACAGGTAAGTGTGACAAGCGTTGTTTCAATCCTTTCTTCTCTTGTCACGCTTGACAACTAAGCATGAGTCATTTGTGCTCTCGCAGCAAAGTGTCGTCACTGAAAGCTTTGTACAATGTGTGTGCAAAGTCACATTCGAAAATAAATCTGGCAAATGCTCCTTCTATCGAGGTGGCTAAGCGTGGCAGTGACAGCTGTTCAAATTTGGCTACTATTGACAACACTGTGAGAGGAACGTCGATTCCGATATCTGGCAATTTTAGTCTTGAATTCGATGGAGAAGTGACGGTTACATGCCTTACAACACTTTCAATCTCGAGCTCTAAGCAAATACGACTGCATCAATTAAAAGCCAATGACAAGGATAATGCAGATAACAAATACAGTGACATTTGAAGATTACTGTGATTGTTTTTACATGATATTTACATTACTAAACACACATGTTTACAGCCATTCTAGAGTGAAATTACTTAATAATATTGCGAAGATAGTCTCTCCGTGATTTTGGTCTTCCGTCTCAGCTTAGCTGTTGAGCAAACAAGCTGAGCTGTTGAGTTGTTGAGCAAACAAGCTTAGCTGTTGAGTGGCACCATCGGTACCCCTATGTATCCTTTTTACATGGTAACAGTACGCGCGATTTACGTACGCTTACATACGGTGGTACCTATGTATCAATTTCTATTGGGGTAACTTTACAGTGGTAGTACACCATGAAGTGCTCAACTATTTTGCACCAAACTTAAGTAGCACCACCGCCGCGCGTGACCCCATTGAGCAACTCTAACCACTTATTTGGTCAAAATCAAAGTTCCACCTAGCTACCCACTACATAACAGCCAAATTTGCCAGTTGGTCCCCCCTGCTGACTTGGAGGGTCCACAAGTTGATGAATATTGGGAGTTAGACAAAGTTAGGGTCCACCCAATACTTGACATTACATATACTATTAGAATAATCAATTAAAAGGGTAATTGCTTGTTTGTTTCACTATTTTTGTCTAATGAAACATCATCTCTAGAGCTCATTCAAAAGCTTCATTCTGATTGAGTTTGTGCAATTTCCTCTTGTTCTCTAGGTATTATGACTGCAGCTCTATCTCTTTGCTCACTCTTTGTTTCTTCATATACTGCCTGGTAATCTCTCAACGTTTACTCGAATTCTTCTTTTGCCATATGCCCCTCTCTGAAACCTTGCTTGACATTATCTAACGACTTTTGATAACCACACTTGGCAGCAATCATAAAATGCTTCAATGAATGCTGGATGTTTTCATTGTCTGCTTCAACAATCCCAAGATTATGTCTGGCAAACATACTGCCTTTCATTGCTGCAATTTGCCAGTGATGGACAGCTTTCTTCGTGTTTCTTTCTACCCCTTCCCCATTACGATACATGATTCCAAGATTGCAGTGAGCTGCAGTAGATCCGAGCTCACATGCACGCTGCAACAGCTCAAATGCCTTTGATTGATCTACTGGTAAACCGTTCAGCCCTTTTCTATGGAACATTGCCAGCAAAACCATTGCATGTGGATCAGTGTATTTTTCTATCCTTTCGGCTAACCTCATCATGTCTTCTTCTGGCGATGTAGGCTCGGCAGCATTGCAAAAAGGACAGCAATCACGAGACAAACAACATGTGCAGCCGTTACATATAGTTTTGCCACAACATGACATGTACACGGATTCATCGTCACTATATGGCAGTGGTATCATGCAGATGGGGCACTCCTCTGTCTTCTGTGGCTGCGCATATAATTTCTGATCAAATAATTCTCTTGCTTTTTCCCTGCACGCCTTTTTGTGTGCCGATCGATGTGCCACCTGACATTCAACCCCACAATATTTGACCAATTTACAAGCTGTGCATGCCTTTAGGTTAGCATCAGCTTTGCCGCAGGAAGCACAGCGTTCAGACATATGTGGGCAACTTTGACGGAACGGGGAAGACGGTCTTCTACTTCTATGCGAGGTGCGAGGAGGTGCGAGGTGCGAGGTCAGGTGGAGGGTGGAGGACGGCAGACGGCAGCGGTGAATAGTGGCGGATATTGTGCGAAGTTTGGGTCGGCAAATTAGAAGCAGTTAGAAGATAGATAAGAATTTGTTGTTACGCCGACATGCCCACAAAATAAAGACGAGGGGTGACAGTTACCATAGTTAGATGCTTATGGATAAAGATAGATAATTCTGTAAGGAGTCAAAAGGAGTACTTGAAAAAAATAACTGGAGGGACAGTGTGGTTTATTTGCTTGATTTAATTTCAAGATTCATTCTGATTGAGTTTGTGCAATTAACTCTTGTTCTCCAGCTATTATGACTGCAGCTCTATCTCTTTGTTCGCTCTTGGTTTCTTCATATACTGCCTGGTAATCTCGCAATGTTTTCTCGAGGTCTTGTTTTGTCACATGCCCATCTTTGAAACCTTCTTTGATATTATGCAAGGAATCTTTGTACCCACACTTTGCAGCAATCATAAAATGCCTCATTGCACGCTGAAGGTTTCCATTTTCATATTCAACGAACCCAAGATTATGCCTAGAAACCACGTGCCCCATCATCGTTGCAATCTGATAGTGATGGACAGACTTCTTCATGTCAATTTCTATCCCATCCCCCATCCTATATGTGGTTCCAAGATGGTCGTGTCCTGTTGCAGATCCGAGCTCACTTGCACGCTGCAACAGCTCAAATGCCTTTGATTTATCTACTGGTAAACCATACTGCCCTTCACTAAGGTACATCGCCAGTAAAACCATTGCCTCTGGATCATTGTATTTCTCTATCCTTTCGGCAAACCTCATCATGGTTTCTTCTGGCGACGTAGGATGGGCAGTGTTGCAAAAAGGACAGCAATCACGAGTCAAACAATATCTGCAGCCGTTACATATAGTTTTGCCACAACATGACATGTACGAGGATTCGTCATCACTATATGGCAGTGGTATCATGCAGATGGGGCACTCCTCTGTCTTCGGCGGCAGTGCAAATAATTTCACATCAAATAATTCTCTCGCTCGTTTCTTGCATGCCTTTTTATGTGTCGGTCGATGAGCAACCTGACATTCGACCCCGCAATATTTGACCAATTTACAAGCTGTGCATGCCTTTAGGCTGGCATCGGCTCTGCCGCAAGAAGCACAGTGATAAGACATCGTACGATGATATCGATGTATGGACGAGAGGAGCGAGGAGGCAGGACGGCATCTCAAAACAGGCTTTAGAATAGAAATAAATAGCAGGCTAAATTGCATAAAGTTTGAAAGATATCCAGTGAAGTGTGTATTCTAAATTTGTCGTTACGCCGACATGCCCACCCAAATAATATATCGAAGACCAGATCAAACGTGTAGGAACTTTTTGCTCATGTTCACCACCACCTCTACTATGCCCAATTCCCTTTCCGTTCACCTCTTCGACATCCATGATCTCAACAGTTGTTGACGGAAAGAGAAAAGAACTGCACTAAGGTTTGCTAAGGTTTGCTCAATTGGCTTGAGGGGCTGCTACCAGTGAATGTGGAAGTTTGTTAATCTGAATGATTCATGAATGATTCTTAATCGTAGTTACTGAACTCTGACACGTCTTGCATCAGAATTCATGTTCCTGCAGTGAAGAGTGAACTGGATTAATATTATATTCATATTATGGAATAGATGAATAGAAAATGTTTTCTCGATATCGCAAAACTCCGCCATCATCGGTCAACAGCCCCAACAATAGACGAAGGAGCACCAAAAGCAGCACCAGCAATAACGATCCGATAGCATCGCTAGCCGAACTACGAAATGCCTTGAATAGATTGGACGAATTAACCTCCAGCTTTCAAAATGTTGGTGCCGTGCTGCTTGATGATTTACAGGCTGTAGAAACAAAGGATAAAGCAGCAGCTGCTGCTGCGAGTAAATCAGAGGGGAACAAACCGGTGGAAGCCCAAGCAGTGGAGAATGACATTGCAGACGATAATAGAGATGAAAAGGACAAGAAACAATCACAAACAACAGTAACAAAACCAAAGACATTTCGTAGATCACCATCGGCGACCGCCAGTGATCTATTACTGGCATCCAATGCACACTTTTTATCCATACCCGAAAAGGAGGAGGAAGAAATGGTGGAATTGATTCGAAGAGTGGCCGAATTGGTGGTACTTTCCGAACGAATGGCGGGGCAGATATTAGAGGGTGAAAGAAGTTCTTCTAATAACAACAATAACAGCAGTAGCAGCAGGGGTGGTGATGATGACAAGGACGACGGAGAACGGGAGGAAGAGGATGAAAAAACAAACAGCAGCGAGGATGCCATGCCCTACCTTGCTCTATTCGATTTGTTCTGTGAGAGGAATGCTCTTGCTAATATTGTCAATGTTGTTACTGGTGTGGCGTTTGCACCAAAAGAGGAGCAACAGTCAAGGACGAATAGCTCCAATAGCCTCGACAAGGCAGTGCAACAACTCAATCCGATATCCAGTGGTGGTGATGCAGCAGCAACAACAACAACAACAACAACAACACATATACCTCATATTCTTCCACCCCTAACAATAGCAACGCAAGCCATTCAATCCGTCTCCATCTTAATCCAGAACGTATCTCGAGCAACATCGCTCTACTTCCTACTAAGCAACAATCGCGTCAATGATTTAATCGGCCTGCCCATACACCTCTACAAACGAGCCGAAATGAATCACACGCATTACCTCCGATTTGCACGACGGGGCAGCCGAAGACCCACATCGTACGTTGGATTGCCACCGCCCGTCCTCCCAACGAGTCAAAGTTTAATGAATTACGCCAGTAATGAAATTGGGGAATTGACGACTCATTTTGTGAGCTTCTTGAAGAGTTTGGCCATGAGGGTGAATGCCGAGACGTTGCAATTCTTCTTAACTTATCCAATTGTACATGATTCTAGAACGACTGCTACTGCACAACAACAAACTGAGGAGAATGCGGAAGAGGTTGATAGTAATAGGCCGCTTGTTTCTGGAGGAGACAATGAAAGTGATGTTGAAGAATACACAGCTGATGAAAAAGAAACTCTCTCCGAGAATGACAGAGCAGATTCAACGGATGACGTTGATACCATGTCGACACAATTAATGTCAAAGCTGATACGTCTTGAATCGGAAAGTGACCAATCGAAATCGGAAGATAATTCAAAAAGTGTCAAGGCAGATGCAATATGCCCTGACAATGATGCATCCATGACGGGTGCTGCTTCTAATTCCGCTGACCCAACAAAAGAACGTGCAATGCCTCTCCAACCATCAAAAGACAATGTTACCAACCAAATACCTCCACAGCAGGAGCAACCTCTCGAGGCAGAGTTCCCATTGTATTCACGTGCATTAGAATTTTGCTCCTCAGAGCAAGATTCTTTTGTTAGAGTGACTGCAATGAATATTTGTATGAACATGATTCGGCTGGCCACTCTACAACATGATGGCGACGATGTAAGGGATATTATGAGAACAGACTCGTACGAATCAAAAGATGAAGAATTAAGAAATCAAGAGGCGACAAATTATTCTGTTCCATTGCCAACGATAGCACCATCAGGGATTTTACACGAAGCACCTTCTCTACCATTACACGATCGAATCGCCATTGCCAAGTACGCATGCAATCCCCGTCGGGTAAGTGATCTAGTGTCCCCGCTTTGCGCTAGATTAACAAGTCAATTTGGCCAAGTTGAGGGCACAGTGCGAACCTTGCAGCAGCTTGCAAACGCATCAATACCCAAACATTTGCAACAATCGAAAGCGGAGAGGAAGTCTCGATTGGTAAACACCGTACATGACCTTGTTGCCAATGTGCAGGATGAGCTGCTCATGTTTGACGACCTTTTGCGAGTGGGACTGGTTTCATTGAATGAACAGGCAATCGAAATGCTGCTAGCTACGTTTGTGTATCCTATGCTACTGCAGCCTCTTCTGTTGCCTTTGCATCGGTTTTCATCAGCCACAGCAGAGACTCAAACACAAGATGACACCTCTGTTGTGACATCAAATCATAACACTTCAAATGAATCAAGGCCTTCGATCAATCTACAGTCACCACCGCCTTTTGAGTCAATACATGATGAATTGCCAATTGATTGTGACATTCAATCAAATAGTGCCACACAATTTCCTCCCAGTCAAAATGAACTCAAGTCCTATTCTTCCAATGACATGGACCTCGCCCCGTCGAAAACAGCCTTATTTGGCATCACAGTCATATTCCATTCTGTTTCAAACACATGTCTAAAATGTCTTTTATTGGCTGCTTTACTGCATCCAAACTCACCGCCTGCATCCGGCGGCTCGGTGATTCAAATACCTCTGCAAATAACGTTCACCGGTGGGTGCCATGATGGAAGTTCCGACATTGTACGGATGGAAACGAATCATCTCCTCGAGTCTAGTTCTGACTATAATTTGCCCATCTACAACTTCGGGATACTGCAACGAACAGACGATGATGTTGATTTCGATCATGATGACAATACAAATCTCTGCACTTTCATTCTTGCCCCAGCGCTTGTTGATATGCTAAGGAAAATTCCAGGTGAAGTTATTAACAAGGATGAAATGTCTGACAGATGTAATCCTTACAGAAAGGTCATCTACTCCTACCTGAAGGGGTCTGGAGAGATGGTAGCTCTTCAAAAACTTGCTGTTTTGGCTCTCCGCGGCGTTCTGTCGAAAGTAGATGCATTGGCATTGACAATAAACTCGTTCCGTTCCTCTACATCTGATGTCTGCAAAACTCTCGGTAGCAGTATTGAGAGAGTAGAAACGACATTGGATTGTATATGTCGTAGTATTGTCAACAAAGCTGTCACGTTGGACGGTTGGTGGAAAGTTAGCTTCAATCGAACTGCTGCTAAGACTCTTCTTGATGTAATCAACAATGACTCGCATTGTATATCATTCGTGCACGACAAAATTAACCAAACACGGTTGGAGGCTGCAAACTTTCTACTGTCACTGCCAATACGATTAGATGAGAAATCTCGCGAGTCTACTAGCAAAAACAATGGCAAGTCGAACTCGGTGGATAAACAGCATCTTGAAACCTGGCTTCTTGACCGATTTTACTTTGATCAGCCAAACAAGTCCTCGGCTAGTGTTGTGGAGCATGTGTACCGTCTTGATGATGGTCAGTGCGCTATGGAGGTATTCGGCAGTGAATCTATCAACCAAGCAAGTGAACTTCTCTGTGAAGATTTACGAGTAGTAGACAATATGCTGGTGTCTGAGACAAAAGGTAACACTCCATTTCACTGTGCTGCTACGTGGGCATTAACTTGCCTATCGTTGGATGCATTCTGCGTGAAATTGTCTGAGATGAAGGCAGCAATAGACGACAATCAAGATTCCACTAGTGACGTAGAGGTCTGTCAACTTTTGACGAAGAGCAGTGCTGAGGATTCTTTGTCAAGTGACTCATTCATGCACTTGTCTCCAAAGCTAGCTACGGCCTTACAAGATGAGAGTTTCTCCTCCAAAAAATCATCGCAAAAGACCAGCATAGCGCCAGAACATGGCTCTATAGTAGGTCTCGTTGGCAAGGCTGCATTTCCTTGTGTTTGTGAAGTGACATCATCATTTGCATCTCTCTTCACTGGTCGAACATGTGTCTCCAATGAAGGCGTACAATGGCAGTCTCTGTATTTAGTTGTCATTGGCAAGTTTGCCGTCCTTGCTGAACCCGAACGCAGTGGGAGTGGAGGCGAAGGCAGAGTGATTATGGCTTGTAAATTAGCATGCCTTGCTGTTAAAAAGGACACTTCAGTACTAGCCAACAATAATACTCCTGCCAGGAGGCTTCTGATGCAGCATTGTGCTCTTGATCAAGAACTGCCTCCATTATTTGTCGTAGAGAGCTCATCATCTGATAAGAGACACACGTTTGGTCAAGATAGATTACATTTGACTCGAAGTCGTGTAGACTTATGGTTTGAGGATTCAAATGCATGTTCAGTAGCCTGGAAAGCCCTCGCGGGAAAGATCGCCAAAGCACGAGCAAAACGGGGTTCCAGGATAATGTCTGCACTGCTTGAGAAAAAATCATCTCCCCTCTCTCTTCAGACTGAAAGTGATGAATCTCGCTGAACAAAACGGAGGAAGCTTCATGAGTAATCCGTTCAAATAAAATAGTGTCATAATCAGTATGATATATCTATCATGCTTTAATATTTCTATGTCACAGTAAACTAATGGACGCATCAATTTGTGAGCGAGAGAATCAGCAGAGCTACATCACACAAATGAGCATTCCAAGACAAACTGGACTTGTTAGTTTTGTGAGGAACATAAAATTGATGAACAATAAGGGTACATAAATTTATTGGAACCTCTTGTTACTCACAATAGCAGTTTAGTCTTGGGTGCTGCTGCAACAAAAGATTATGTATATGTTAGTGATATTCAGTTCTGTATTTGTGTATTTCAATGATAACTAATTCATATTTAGTCTTAAGAATCTATCTCAAGTGACTCTGCTGCATATTATCGTGATTCACAGCATTTTCATTCGATCACTCTACACACAAAATCAATTAGTACATTACCTAAGTTCCTTAATCATGGCCTCTCGTTGATTAAGGTTCAAGCTAATACACCATATTCGCCATCACTTCTTGTTGAAATATACCTATCAACTATCAACACGGCCCACAGTGCCTTCATCATCAATCCATACCTCTCTCATACAATTTTCAGATTCGCTCTTCTAACGACCCATAGAGCGACGTTTTTCCTTGAGGTTCTTCAATCTCCCCAGTATGAGCAATTGCTCTTCACACTCCGCGATATCTTCCTCAAGTGTAGATATCTGGCTTGACACCTTGGGATCCACAGGCCTTTGATTCATTCGTTGAATGTTACCCATTCCAGGAATATTTGCATAATGAATGTTGTTCATTCCGTGGATGTTCGTTAGCTTCATGCTGGTGCCCATTCCTTGGTGGTTCACTAGATAAGCTTCACTGCCCATTCCTTGAGGGTTCGTGTACATTTTCTTCATATGTTCCATCTTCACCAGTTCCATTTGATTTGATTGCAGTATTAGCTTCATTTGTTCCATTTTCTTACGACTAGACTGTTTTAACTCCATCTGCTTCATTAGCTTCATCTGCTCCATGCGATTCGCATCTTCCAGTTGTTTCATCTGCTCCAATTGATGCAATCTAGACATCCGTTCCATCTGAAGATTATGGTGGAACATGGAGACGTGGTCGTAATTCATCACCGGTACTTGACGAGGAATGGACAACAGCGACGACGGTGACGCATGAAGAGAAGGCACGAATGGATTCTTCATCGGCATCGTT
>JALLPH010001273.1:0-16868 GCA_036939855.1 Cyclotella choctawhatcheeana
CAAATCCACCTCCTGACTTAGCGCCCATGCCTCCTCCTCCAGCTCCAAAGCCACCTGCTGATTTGCCACCAAACCCACCACCAGGTGATGCTCCTTTCATTGGACCACTAGCACCAAATCCACCTCCTGACTTAGCGCCCATGCCTCCTCCTCCAGCTCCAAAGCCACCAGATGACTTGCCAAAACCTCCGCCACCCTTCATTGGACCACCACCACCAGGAGACCATGACATATGTAGCAAAGTTGTTCGTTTTCTGAACCAATAATGATCTATATCGCTGTCATAATTTGTATGTAACTGTCGTGTTTGTGGGAGTATCGTTGGATATGTTTGCAATCCTGGGAGTTGAAATGCAGATACCGAACCGAGAAGGATGTATAGTATTGTGATCATGGTTATTTTTTGTTCCCTGTTCATATGCATAATCTTCTATTTAAAACATTCTATGACGACGACGTGATTTTTGGATTATGGATTGGGTTCTTTTCATAGGAGAGAGAACAATTTTCTTGAGGACTAGCAGTAATAACATCGGATTAGATGTACTTAACAATGAACTGACCTGTTTCAGTCTGAATGAACTCCATACAGACTACAAGCAATTGACAATTCAGCTAATGATCCAAATACAACCTCTCTGATTGTATTTATTCGTTTTCGGACCTTATGGTAACACAACAGATTCCAGTTACTCTGAAAATAGAGAGAGACGACAAAGAATGAATAATAGTCAACCACTTAGAGAATGAAAATGGTGATGTCAACGAGATGCATTCATAATTCATACCACACACAATAGTTCCAGTTCCTTTTTTCTGTGCGATGTTCACATGTGTAAGAGAACAGCAATATACAATAACATAAGCAATATCACACCAGGGTTCAAGTGGCAGGCAAGTAAGTGGGAGAAAGACCGAGACCGTTGTGACGTTGTTGACATCAAATAAATCTGGTTTGCAAAAACACATGTATGAATGGACACGAGAATGAATATGCTCACACAATTAAAGCCCCTAACCGCTGACACTCTTTATTTCATGCACCGATGTCAAGGATTGTCGTCCCGTGTCTGTTATGGTGTGTGTTAATGAGGAACAACGAGTGAGATGATTGGTAATGTTGATCACTTGATCACTGTGTGAAGAAGAGTAATAAGAATGACGACGTTGACGTTTGGGAAGGGAAGGCGGGAAAGATCCCAGTAGGATGATAATTAGCAATTCAAAGAACATCAGTAAAGCGGCAATCAAACTAATTAGCCCACTAAAAATATCACCTTCTAGATTCAAGAAAAAAGGAGAGAATGAAAAATCAAACCATGAGATCCGCCGCGCCGCTCCTCCTTCTACCCCTCCTCTCTCTCACCAACTCAGCACGCGTCACCTTCTCCGACGGCGGGAACTACACAATATCATCGGATTATCAAGACGCAAACATTGTCGTACTGGCCTCCACATCACTCACACTACTCTCACAAGACACCAACGACAATAGCGGGTACACCATCTCGGCTCCGTCCTCGACCGACGATGGAGAGTCGGCCATACGTATCGAAAATTCATTTCTAAATGCCTACGGAGGGATGATTGTGGGAGCTCCTAGTATAGGTGGGACGGGTGTGACCATAACTACGGATAAGGACAGAGATTCGAAAAGTTACGCCACGTTTGAGGACGGGGTAGAGATTGTGGGGGGTAATGCCGGGAGGGAGAGTACTACTCAGGGTGGACATGCTGTTTCTGTGTTACAGATGGGAGCCGAGGTGTGTATTACATATATATAATTTCTTTGCTTGATGTATATGGATTGTATCATTTTGAGTGTCTTTGCCGAAGTTGTTTATGTATCTAAATGCCAATGCATCTATTTTGCTTGTTATGGTACTTTGTATTCTATTTTTTGTCTAGGCAACATTCAACGGAGGAAAATTTACACCAGGTCTAGGCTGCACACTCAATGTATGTGGAGTACAAACTCCTGACGGTAATGCACTCCAAGTCCTTTACGGCAAAGCCATAATCAAAGGTGGGACATTCAATGGAAATATATACAGTCTATCGGGTGACATTGTTATACATGGATGTGTGGAGTATGACGGGGAGAGAATTACTGGAGTCTTGTTGGATGGGAGTAAATTGGATGTGGGATATGTGGGACAAGAGAATGATTTGGAAATTATTTACGATGAGACTGTTTGTGAGGAAGGAGAGAAAGGTGATGATTCTGAACCTTTGAATGGAGCGAATCATTTGTACAGCACAATCACACTTATTACAATGATGAGTTTATCTGTTATCGGTGGCTTGGTTTTCTCGTGGTGATGATTTTGTACCGACAATTTTGTACCGATACAACAAAACATGCTCAAGCAAGGGCTTGCTTGCTTTGTATTTTACATTTTTGGCATCTTCATTCATTTTCATATCCATAATATTTCATATCCGATGAATTTCTGGCTTAAAAGAGAATGCACACGATGGCAGCTTCTTCAGTTTAATGAATGTATTACATGTATTTTAGTAACATATGCAAAAAAGTAGTGCCTACGGTTCTACGTACGTCTTCAATCTTCAAAAAAGTAAATACGTACGTTATTCAACATACCATATCAGAAGAGAGATATCAAGTGCATGCACCATGGCATGCCATCATCAAAACAACCATCCACCGTTTCTATCACGTATCTACCAATAGACATCATTATCAGATCGCAGAGCATCATAATCATGCTGTAAATTGATAAGTCATCATGAATCTTCCACCCAGATTAACCATAGCTCGAGCTCAACGACTCCTCCAATCCAGTATCACAAGCCAACAACTCTGCCTTCATTCACTCCATCTAGCCACTTTTGGAGAAAACGATTTAAGATTAAATGCATACACTAAAGTATTATCCGCGGCAGATATAGCACAACAGGCAGCTGCTAGCGATGAACGGATAAAGAGCGGCAGGGCCAAAAGTATGTTAGACGGGATACCGGTAACGATCAAAGCGAACATTGCCGTGGGGAGATGGTGGGAGTTGCCGACTGCATGTTCTGCTATATTATCACACGACAAGTCATCCAGTGAAAACACAAGTAGCGCCAACGATGCTGTGTATGAAAGTGACATCGCACGAAAACTAATAAAAGAGTGCGGAGCAGTATTAATTGGGATCACAAATATGGACGAATTTGGTATGGGCAGTTTGGGCACTAATGTTGGTAGGAAAGATCATAGCGTCAACGATCAGCAGCAAACTTACAATCCACTACCTTGGATGCAACGCATTGCAATGTTTACTGGGCAAGAATCAAACTTAAACAATGATTTGGATGTTATGTTTACAAAAAAGATTCTTGAATCGACTTCAAGCAATCCACATGGGCTCAATGATGATGCACTGCAACAGTTGTCGGAAGAAGTGCATTACTGGACATCTTCATCAAGCCATACTAAAGCAGAGAAATCACAATCTCCATTACTTTCACCAGGAGGTTCTTCCTCCGGGGCAGCAGTTGCAACAGCACATGGTTCTTCCTTGCTCTCAATCGGAACTGATACTGGCGGAAGCTTACGTTTACCTGCCGCTTGGACTTCTACTGTGGGCTTCAAACCAACATATGGATCATTATCAAGATATGGCGTAGTGAGTTATGCCAGTTCATTAGATACTGTGGGCTTTGTGACTGCAAGCTCTGAGTGTGCTGACATTGCTTGGAGATGTTTGAGTAATGATACTGCAAGTCCCGGCAATTCTAGAAATGTTTGGAATGCACAAAATTGCCGGGATCCGACTGCAAGAGTATACCATACAAGAAGAAGAACCGATTCACAAACTTCTGCAGATGAGCTAAACTCGAACACCAGAAAGCCACTTGAGGGTCTTAGAATAGGAATACCATCAGCCTTCTCGCTGCACGAAGCGCCGTCTCTCGTGTCGTCCATGTGGTCTCAAGGAGCAAATCTGCTAAAAAGCAAAGGAGCAACTATTGTCGCAATACCCGAGTCCAAAGTCTCATCTCAATGGGTGAGACTATCATGTGCTGCATACTACGTTTTGGCATGTGCAGAGGCCAGTTCCAATTTGAGTCGCTATGATGGAGTCAGATATGGCACTGATTACAAACCCGACAGTACAGAATTCGCAACATCATCAGACAAACACGATTACTCTGCATTTAATGACATGACAATATTAGAACAACAAATTTCTGCAACTCGAGCTTATGGTTTCGGAGACGAAGTCCAACGGCGTGTACTCACTGGTACCTCTGTATTGTCGTCTGATCGCTTTCATACACACTACGAGGCTGCGGCTATAGTTCGAGCAAAGCTGTCGCAGTCTCTAGAAAATGTGTTTCATCATTCAGATGAGTATGGAGTGGATTTAGTACTTGTGCCAACTGCACTTTCCTTTCCAATCGTGCTGGAAGCGAACCAAGGTGCTGAACTCGATCCTACGTCTGCATTTGCCAATGATGTCATGACAATACCGATTAGTCTCGGTGGCTTCCCATCAGTGTCTGTACCTTTCTCCAACGCAAGCACAGATTCATTGTCATCAGGAACTAGTCCTAGCAATCATGTAGTTGGTCTACAATTGTTTGGACCTAGAGGATCTGAGAATTATGTCTTGAAGGCTGCTAGAGTGTTGCATCGAGAGGATTATAGAGTAAACTAAATTGACTCACATCATTACACAGCTAAAAAGTGAAGTATGGTAGATATGTTGTACTCTTTTGAGCACTCCCGTCAACAAGCAACGTAAACAAAAACATTGATCGTGGTTAGTTTTATTACGCCCAAATGGAAAAACCGATCCGTTCATTGCCATTTGTCCAATCCAGATACAGGTGGAGATGAGAATTTTGAATGTAAACTCTTCTTATTTTATTGCACAAGGCAAGAGACCAAATTTATCAACACTACAACATAACTCTGTACATGAACCATTTTAGACGACTCTTTTCTTCCCGACTATCCCTGTCCCCGAGCTGCTTTGGCTTTATCCCTATCCTCACTTCTCATTTCATCTTGAGAAGCCTGGTAACAACGTAAAGTGTTCTCAAAGTCTTCTTTTGTTACGATACCATCCTTGAAACCACGCTTCACATTTCCCAGCGACTTGTCATAACCACATTTTGCTGCTATCATGAAGTGTCTCATTGCGCGGTCTAGCTTTCCATTTTCCAATTCGTTAGCTCCTAGATTGTGCCGGGTCAGCACATGCCCCATCATAGCTGCAATTTGATAGTGATGAATAGCCTTTTTCATATCTTTGTCCACTCCTCTCCCAAGTATGTATAAACATCCAAGATTGTAGTGCCCTGCAGCAGATCCAAGCTCGCTTGCACGTTTATACTGTTCAGCTGCATTCGTATAATCTACGGGAAAACCGTTATCTCCAGATTCAAATTGATGACCTAATATGGATAGGGCCTCCGGATCATTGTACTTCTCGATCCTTTCATATAGCCTCTTCTTCCAGTCGTCGTCAGTTGTAGGGGTTGGCGCGTTGCAGAAGGGACAGCAATCTCGAGTCAAAGAATCAAAGCAACCGTAACAGATAATTTTGCCACAGCATGTGTGATAACCACAGCCACTAAATGCAGGCAGCATTCGCATACAAATGGGACAGTCCTCTCTAGCTGGTGGCTGTGCAAATAATTGTGCATCAAATAATTCGGCTGCTTTTATCCTGCAGGCCTTCTTGTGCATCCGACGATGTGCCAATGCAGGCCTTCTTGTGCATTGGTCGATGTGCCACCTGACAGTCAACGCCACAATATTTCACCAGTTTGCAAGCCTTGCATGATTTGAGACTGACATCAGCCTTGCCACAAGCAGCACAGCTCTCCATTGACATGATAGCTACAATTATGCTGGTGTTCTGTTCGTTGTTCGGGGTTCCGGGGTGGGGTCAACGGATCCACGCCCAGTTGTTCATACAAAAAATAAAAGGAGACTTGAAACTTGTAAGACTGTCTCCAAGAATGAAGATGAAAGATGAGAGACGAGAATTCTTGCATCTTACCTTTCGTGAACACGAACTTCAACATTGATAACATATGGTAATAACAATCAGACAGGTATTTTGTATTTGATCATTGTTCATAATTCATAATCCAACCTTCACCTTATCCAACTACCATGAGCACACCGCCATCCTCTAAACCCTTAGATCCCACACCATTGCAGGAATCTACCGGCCTTGCCAATTCCTCATTGCATACTACACGCACCCCAGCTGATGTTAATGCCGCAACGTCTGATGGGACAGCAGCACCAGAATCTGGTACTACTACTTCAGCTTCTCGTGTGCAGTTATCAGAATCATATTTAGAATTTTGCGCAAAGCACGGCTTCACCAGCAAACGTGACCCGAAGAAATACTCAATTAAGAATCAGATCTATATACCGAGATCAGGGAATAATTGTCGTCCCCTAATGAAATCAACAGAGAGGAGAGCAGTTGGAGCATTAGGAGCAGGGTCACGTAACAAAATGCAGTCAACAATTCAACCGACGCAACAGACAGAAAACAATTCCAAATCTACCAACACTAAGGATGATCAGCCATCCTTAACATCAGTAGACCCCCCAACGCTACAGGAAAAGACTGAAACAACTTCTCCGCCAACACAAGATGCGCAGATTCCCACTGATACTGACATCACAAATACAACATCTAATAATTCCGGCACAGCTACTTCACGTGTTGTACTCTCGGATACATATTTACAATTCATGGCAATGCATAATTTCAGTAATCAGCGTGGTACTCAGAACAACAAGAAAAAGCCAGCTTGGAAATGCATGTCCTGTATCTGCCCTGACTCTGGACGATGCAAGCAGCTGGTTAATGCATGGAGCGAGTTGGGGGAGAGATATGCCCATATGCTCGAATACGTGTATAGTCCTATTCGAAGTTCAAAGAAATCGCCCCTAGGGCAGCATGTAAATGGATTACGTGATGGAATTTCACGTCATTTGCTCGGCAATGATAGTAGCTTAGTGGCAAAGTTCAATAAGAATAATGCTCCCATTGCGGCTCATCACTTCATCTCATGTTTAAGGGATGCCATGCAAAGATCAAAGGATGAAAAACGCCAAATGAACAGATATCGTTGCACGGAACAAGAAGCTGAAGAGGCAGGTCTCACAGATGAAGATTTATGTCCGGTAAATGATTCAGAGGGGAATGCATCATACTACATACTCCCAACTGTGACTGACTATTCCACAATTGAGTTTGATTTGAACAAAGCCAAATTGCAACACTACTATGATCAGAAAATTGACGCTGCCGTAATTGCAAAACCCAAAGATCCAATTCTACTTGGCATTGCTACAAATCCCGAATGCTATGAAAACCACATTACGCGTTATAAAGAGCAGTTGGCCAGCAGTAAAGCGTTACAAGAAGAAGCGAAAGTGGAGTATGAAGCAAACATTAAGAAGGTGCAAGATGAGAAGAATGCCGAAAAAGTCAATTACGAATTAAAGATCAAGCAGTTGCAAGAAAAGCTCGAACATGCTACGAAAAAACCAATGCGTACTAGGAAGAGAAAGACCGATGAAAAAGCAACTCAAGAAATTCTGACAGCATCGATGGCCTTGAGCAATTTATCAAGTAGTGCGGCAATAAGTGAAGAGTTGTCAGAGAAACCTGAAAAGAAGAAGCGTAGAAGTAAGAGAACCAAATAACCAAGTAATTACATTGTGATGTCTTTATTTTTAATCATTCTTCTTTGCTATCAGCCTGCCTGCCTATGTACCTGCTCAATATTGTTAGATTTTTTTCGTTTAACAGGTGAATACCGTTACTTTGCCTTGGCAGCTGAGTACGACGCACCCGGATCCAACTCCAAACGACCAGGCATATCAGAAGAGTACGATCTCCAGTAAGGAAACGGTCTCTCGTCACCACTCTTGATGATATCCCATGCATCATCAAACGCATCAAGTACTTCCTTTGGCAAAGCAGTATTGTCACTGGCACGAGAGCATGCATTTAAATTCTGGTCCAGCTGATCTAACGAACTTGCTCCAATCAGCATGCCATCACCAAGTTCACCATCCAAGGCCGAATGACACAACAGCCAATGATAGGTAGCTTCTACCATGGAGATATTGGCAGCATCGCATGCAGATCGTATCAATTGCACAGCCTTAAAATTCACATCTGTGAAGAATCTTGGTAAATAGTTTGGATTGTCCTTAAACCTCCCAGCAGCCACCAAGTCTTTGTTTTGATGTTTACCTGTCAACATTCCAGCCGCGAGTGGGTTGTAAGCTACGAATGCACATTTATTTTGTTTCAATATGGGCAACAGCTCCTCCTCGACGCATCGATTTAATGGATTGTACAATCCCTGATAAACACTGGGTTTCTTAAGATTATATTGCTCACATAAATCAAAAGCTCGTTGTACCTCCAATGCGTGATAATTACTCATCCCGATACTCGAAATCAAGCCTTCTTCGATCAATGAATTCAATGTTTGCAATGACTCGAGTAACGAATGATTCTCGTCCGGTTGATGCAGATAATATTCATCCACAGACTGTACTTTCATTGCCTGAAGCGAAGCATCAAGTTGATCGCGTATCCCCCTGGACGAAAGACCATTGGGCTGAGATGGATGACATTTCGTCCCGAGGACAATACTATCGAGGGTATCGGTGAGGGATGGAGCGAGCATCCTTTCGGAATCGCCCCCGGCATAGATACGCGCCGTGTCGATGTGCACTGATTTTGATGCGTCGGCGGAGTTATGATGATTGATGAAGGATTGTACCATTTGGGAGGCTATGGCGTCGTCGACTGGGGATGAAGTTTGGGCTTTCCAGCCGAAGGTCATGGTGCCTAGATACAGGTTGGGAAGGCGAGATAGGGCGGCGGCTCTCATGGTTCGTGGCGGTTTGTTTTATGAGAGCTTTTTGTGCTTTGTGCGAGAGCTAAGAATTATTGTGCAATACATTTATGGGTAAGATATGGTCTTAATAATATTTTATTATTATATCTAACTTATTACCTTCGGTGACCAATATTTCCCGCCAGAGAAGAGTGTTCATCGTCTTCTTTCAACTTTCGATCACATACACTGAATCATCAATCATCAACTCAAACCAACAATACAAAGCAAAAATGAAGACCCTTTTCCTAGCCTTTCTCCTACCACTCGGTCTCCCAACAGCAGCCTACACCATCCCCAACAAGCCAAATCCCACAAACAATCGAAGAGCCTTCCTCCACTCCGCCATCACAGGGATCACAGCAGCAACACTCCTGCACCCAGCCTCATCGGTCGCCTCCTCTCCATCCGCACAACTACAAAATGTCTACTTCGGCGCCGGCTGCTTTTGGCATGTCCAACATGAATTCATATCGGCAGAAAGATCCCTGCTCAACCGTCAAGACTCGGAGTTAACCTCACTCACGGGGTATGCCGGGGGCTTCAAGGCGGACAACGAAGGTCGAGTCTGTTATCACAATTTTCAGGGAGTGGCAGATTATGGCAAGTTAGGTCACGGGGAGGTGGTGGGGATGAGTATTCCCGAGGATAGGGTTGGAGATTTCTCTGTGGAGTATTTTAAGTTGTTTGGTGATAAGGGCGGTGAGTAATAAGTGAGGTACAAGTTTATTGGACTTGAACTTTCTGAAACTGAACATGCATGGTCTTACACATTTCAACTTTGATTGATTATACATCGACAAATCTCATAGAACGTGCTGATCCAATGGATAAGGGAGGAGAATACAGATCACTCCTTGGTCTACCGGGAGGAACCAAACATCCTCAGTACTCACTTGTTGAGGCCGCAGCAGAAGCACGTGGCATGACACTAAAAGAAGGAAAAGGCAATGATCCCGATACCTTGGGCAAACGAATTGTTTACGTCATGGATTCTAACAAATTTCCTTTCTATCAAGCCGAAGTTTGTAAGTGGATTTGTGTGCTCCTTCGTTAATTTTTCTGACCTTGCAAAATTCGCTCACCTTTTACACCTCGACGCAGATCATCAATACCACAATGACTTCTTATCTCCAGCCTATGGAAAAGAATATAACAATCTCGTTAATGCGGCCGTTGAAGATGGAAGGGTTAAAATCACCGGATGTCCAGATCGTATGTAAGACCTCAAAGTCTATAAACTAAAACCCTTGGTTATACAGAACTCATACTTTGTGAATATCCTGGGTTGCAGGTCGACAATCGTAAAGAATCAAATACATACCAACTCTAATTCAGTATTTGGATTCTCAATATCTGGATTACTTACGGCAATGATTGCTTGTGTTTTGATTTGGAAGGCACGGCAAAAGTTTTATGGTAGCTATTCTTCGATAGATCAAAGTGACAAGGATTCGGATATTGTAGAAGATGACGTTGAGACAGAAATGGAAGTAGCCACTTTTGAACAGTGTAATTAGAGTGTGTAGAGTTTGTTAATTATATAATTTATCATGTCAGATATGTTGCGTAATATGAACTGTTACATATTAGAACCTGTTGGCAAAAATTCAAATGTCATACAGGTACATTGGCACGCCCAAAAAGCCACCATCAGACGATCCTCCGCCTATAACCAAACAGCCTTTCGAATCAGATGACTTATTGTTTGTAGAGTAATCTAATGCATACACTGGATAATCTGGTTTCGAAATCAATGTACAAATGGGAGATGTAACTGCTCCTTGAGAAGCGGCATCCCAAAAACAAACTTTGCCGTCTACTCCCCATGTCAGTATGAGTTCCTGAAATAGGTAGACAATGAATCAGTCACACAATAAAGTGTATTCGAGAACATCATGGATTACAGACTAAGCATAACAGCATCAGAAATAAGCATACCTCACTCTCTCCAAAATATCTAGCACCAAACAACGGCCTCATCACTTCGTGTCCACCCTCCAAGACAGCCACAATACTACTATACAACTTCCCATCCTCTTGCAATTGAATACTCCATAATACAACTTTACCACACGCAATACATGTAACCAATCGACCGCCACTAGCATTCCACGATAGACCCGTCAAATGTCCACCCAGTTCAGATTCTCGGGGAAGAGACAGTACACACTGCCTACTTTCGTCGTGTACACTCAATACACGACAGGTACCATCCGATAAGGCCACACCGACGTAATCTTGACAGCAGGCAGTGTCAAAGATGTATATTGCATTGTTTGGGTTACGTGGTCCGCCGAATTGATTCTGACCGAGTTGTCCAAATTGTACAACGGAATGAGAGGTAATGTCGATGGATGATGCCTCATTTTCCTTGTTATTTGACTGTACATTCCATAAAAAGATTGCATCGTCTGCCGATGTCATGATCAAGTAACATTCATCATCAGCGAATGTTTGGTTCGTTCCATTCGAATCATCAACTATTAATGGACATGGGACATACTCCAAACTGTAAATCTGAGGTCTATCCTCACTACATTCATTCAATAATCGATAATGATCTTGAGATCCCACCAATTTCCATATCAATTTATCATCATCATCCACGCATTTCGATGCGGTGTATATTCGTAAAATACCGTCCGCACCGGCAGTGGACAAAGTATACCGCCCGCCGCCGCGGGGATGCCACGCCACTCGTAAACATTCGTACTCGACATCTCCCTGCAGAGTCTGCAGTAATCTATGCGAGGCTACATCCCAAATACGCACGGTGGAATCTTGGGATGCCGATGCCAAGTACGTTCCGCAGGGTGAGAGGGCTAGGCCAAAGACGGTTTCGCGATGACCGATGGCGATACGTTCGTTGATGGGGTTTGTCGATGAGGAGGACTGGGCGGTGCCGTAGAAAGAGGAGCGGAGGGAGGAGGCGCATTGGAGGGCTTTGTTTGTGGAATTGGTGGGGTTTGGATGGTCGTAGGCAAAGGTGCAGTCGGCTTTGGGTGTGGAGGATGGCAGTTTGATTCTTCTCATGGTCTGAGTGTGTGGTGTGTGTGTGTGGTGCGAAAAAAATGACACATGACATGACCCACATCAAGAGCCAAGTTTCGTGTCCCCCACCCCGGAGGTGTACTACTCATGAGGGGATCTATCAAGTAGAAGAGTATCTATGATAATGGGGTACTCAGACCCTACCTACCTACAACGCCCAACAAAGGGGAAGGTATGGTACGGGGGTTAGGGGATAATTAGGGGGGACACTTCGCGGCCCCTTATCCCCTTTCAATACAATGGCACTACATGATATCGCATCATCTAGAAACAGAGACGGCATCTCATAGAGCCAAACGGTAGACTGAATAGCAGTAAGATGTACAAGTGAGGAGAACAATGTTCTATTTCAAGCTTTCTTGTGCTAATGTACTACCATTATTAGATTTACAGTCAAATCAAGTATCTTAAAAATATTTTCAAAACAACCTAACAATCAATTTCAATTCAATATTTGATGCATCAGCATACCCCGAATCTCCCTAAATGATCACATACTAAGACTAGATGATCCAATAATATTGAATGACTTGGCGTCTTTGGCGTCCTTAGATCCCTTTGAAGACTTTTTGCCATCCTTCGAAGACTTGGAAGTAGTTGGGCGATTGGTCGGTGGGCTTGACGCTGGAGAGTATGTGAGTGACGGTGAATCATCCACGGTTGCGCAAATAAAACTTCCAGAATTGCTGGTATCCTCGACACATTCCAAGCCAGCACAGAAACATTCACTAGAGTCAATGCATGGAGTTCCATAATTTGCTTGACATGGAGTCTGAACAAAAAGTCAATAATACATTGTGAGGATATTCTTTGATCTACAAATGCGCAAGATTGACTTACGGGCACAGAAGTGATGGGAGATAATGTGGGTGTTTCCGTGATTTTTCTAGAAGCAATGGGAGCTTCCGTGGTTGGATTAGCAGGTGCAGCAGTTGGAGGGTTTGTAATGACTTCAGAACTGGTGTCAGTGATGGTGGTGTTGATTACCGCTGTAATTTCGTCACCAGAGTTATCTTGGATATTCTGAGACAGAGAGCCATCTTCAACAATTTTGCGAAGTGCCTCCTCTGCCTGATTAAACATATCATCTTCACAGCCATTACAAGTGCTCGTGATAATACTCTTCAATCTAATGGCAGACTCTCCCGCTTGCAAACGCCTTCCCGGGGGATAGGGTGTGGATGACACTTGTTCGCCACAGAGTTCATAAACATAGACATATTGCAGCCCATCAGTTTCTTCTACCGTACCATCGTAGACAGATTGCGAAATAATGTTTGCAACTTCTTCTGCTGTGCCATTGAGAGGGCATGTAATGTTCCAAAATAAGGTAGCATCCATGGCAATCGTAACTACAGGGGTAATGGTAGGTGCCATAGAAGGACTGGAAGTGGGACCGCTTGTTGGAGACACAGTGGGCCTCAAGGAGGGTGAGGCAGTCTACGATCAAAAGAAGCGAAGATGTCCCGTAAGATGTCTGTTCGATAAGTATATACAACAGCATCGATATTATCATAACTTACTGGAAAGGCTGAGGGACTGGCAGTTGGTGCCGCCGTGGGAGAACTCGTCACAGGTGCGACTGAAGGCGAAACAGTAGGACTCGAAGAAGGCGAGGTACTTGGGCTGGCAGATGGATGCATAGAAGGTGAAGTGCTTGGTGACGCAGAAGGTGGTGTGGACGGTGAAAGACTTGGTGATTTACTTGGGCTGGAGGATGGATTTGCTGAGGGAGCTGCTGTTGGCGCATCAGTTATCACGGAATTTGTGGGATAGTAGGTAGGGAAGAGTGATGGTTCAGGGGTTACAGGCGCATCAGTTGTCACGGAAGTTGTGGGATAGTAGGTAGGGAAGAGTGATGGTTCAGGGGTGACTGGGGCTGATGTAACGGGAGCCGATGAAACAGGAGCAGGTGTCACTGGAGCAGGTGTCACTGGAGCAGGTCGCATGTAGTTCTGATGGGTATGAAATCCAATTGAGATATGCTTTTAACAATCATTTCAGTTTGCTAAGATTATTGAGAATACTCACGTCATTTTTGTAGCATGATGCCCCAATCCACCCATCAGAACTCAGAACTGCACCAACGCCATAATCAATGTATTCGCCATCCGCACTTGGGTCGTAATCAGTATACTCGATATCACTAGGAATGCCTCCAGAAAAGTCACAGTAACATGTAGCAGAATCATAGAATATTTCAACGCCAACTAGGTCGTCGTGAAGCACGTGAGAGCACCAATTGAGACAGTCGTAATCAGTCACATTACCAGGCCAATCAACAAAGATGTGGGAATAGTAATCTTCTTCACCACTCAAACAATATCCTATACCAACTGGTGAAAAGCCATCATATGCACTGTAATTCTGAAGTCAAATGATAACATTCAATTGATAATCAATACTTTTGTAGTGAGATTTTTTACCAACAATTTGCCAAGGTAGGTTGAGAATACTCACGTCGTTTCTGTAGCACGATACGCCATGTGTTCCATCAGAACTCAGAACTACATCAACACCATAATCAATGTATTCGTCATCCGCACTTGGGTCATAATCAGTATACTCGATATCACTAGGAATGCCTCCGGAAAAGTCACACCAGCATGTATCAGAATCATAGTCTATTTCAACGCCAACTAGATCTTCATGGGGAACTTGAGAACACCAATTGAGACAGTCGTAATCAGTCACATCACCAGGCCAATCAACAGAGAGTTGGGAATAGTAATCTTCCTCACGGTTTAAACAATATCCTGTACCGACTCGTGAAAAGCCAGCAAGTGGGCTAGTAAATGTGTAGTTCTGATAAGTATGAAATCCAATTGAGATATGGTTTATAAACATTCTGGTAAGGTAAGGTTGAGAGAATATCACTCACATCATTTCTGTAGCACAATACCAGACCTGTTCCAGTAGAAGACCTGGTAGAACTCACAACTGCTCCAATTCCCTGAAAGGAATTATGGTTTTCCGCACTTGGGTTATAATCAGAATAGACGATATCATTGCTTGGGAAGCTTCCCGAAAAGCAACAATAGCATGCACCAAGATCAAGGTATGTTTCAACTCCAACAAGATTATCATGTAGCACTTGAGTACACCAGTTGAGACAGGTGTTAACAGTTACAATACCAGACAAAAACGCATATGGACCAGAATACAATTTGCTGCTACTGTCCCAACAAGATCCTGTACCAACATATGAAAAGCCACCAGCTGCAGTACTGGTTGGCGCCTGAGTTGTGGGTGACCTGGTAGGCGTATGAGTAGGTGATTTTGTTGGACTAGCTGTAGGTGCGACAGTGGAAATCTACATAGTGTTGACGCGAAAAATGAGAAGAGAAGAAGTTAGGTTTGGACCTGGGCATAGTCAAAAATTAAATCCACTTACACATTTGTTAAAATCCAGGTTGAGATCCAAAACGCCCGTAGTATCACCAAAGCTCTTTGATTCAACAACGTTGTCCTGATTGTCCAATAACTCAATGGTTGCATATGACAACCTGCCAAGGCAGTTCTGAGCATCATTTGTATCTCCACAATAACGATTCTTAATCTTAATGTGGGACACCTGGCTGTTCACCACAAGATCAACAGTCCAAACAGGATTAGGATCAGCATTACCCTTGTCGGTGTGAATGAAAGAGACGGCATCTCCATCCACTGCGTTGGCAGGGCCATACTTGACAGTGTTATTATAAAATGTGGAGCTTTGGGTGGCAGTTTTGTTGGTCGTCAAATCAGCATTACTGGGATCTGTAGCGAAAAACTCAAATATATGAAGAAACTCTCCGGTGGTAGAAACAAGTTTGATTTTGCTAGCCGTGGGGTAACAGTTCTCAATTGGAGAGGCAGATGGGGAAGGGCTCGGACTCGTGGGTTTACTGGTAGGCTTGGGAGTTGGTGGAGAAGGTGGAGGGAATAAATCATCAGTGCCGCCGTCGGTAACAAAATATTCAAATGTATCAAGTTCAACGTCCTCAGCTTGAATTTCATTGGTAGCCTTTGTGAATCTTCCACCAGAATCATGACCTTGAAGATTGTTCTTAGAATCCTCATTGGTACGAACAGATTTCTTGGTGTCTCCAATGGATGATAGGTTGTTGAGAGGCTTAGTATGAATATGAGAACCGTCCTTGATATAGATAGTATTCTTGAAAGAACCCCTGCCTTTAAGGTGACTTTTCTCATTGGCAGCCCCATCAAACTGTTTGGTGGCAGTCATACCTCCAGTAGCATGAATTCGTTGAGAAAGGGTTAGAGTTTTCGAATGATAAAGTGATTCGTACAACATGACAAAGGTGCTTACGAGAGATGGGTTTGTATTGCTCGAGTTCATTGGAGACAGTTGATTCATCCTTGGCGCTTAGAATAGGGGATTTGTTCTTAACCGCAGCGCAGAGACTAAAGGAGAAACTAACGACGGCAAGTACAAGGATGTGGATTTTCATGATGAACGTTCTGGATGTTATTGCAGAAGTTGTTTACGATGAAAATTATGAGATGGGTGGATTTGTAATTGAAATTGCGATGAGAGCTGTATCGGAGTTCTGATGACTGCTGATGTTTGGATGACTGCATGCTGTTCCCATCTGGCATTAAACCTCGCGACCAACTCCTCAATCCAACAAGTAAAGCTGAGGAGGAACCAATCTGTAAGTTTCACATACAATGTGCTCTTCAGATGGCATTCTCATTACTTGGATGCAAATGACTGTTAACTCAGCTTAGGGGTCCCGGATAAGATTGTTGCTGCTGCCGTAAATTGGCCCCCCTCAATCCCATCCACCTACACACTTCTTACTTGATATGGTTTTGTCAAATAAGAACTTCAAGAGAGAACCCATCAAGTTGCTGTTCTCGTTTCAAGCTGGGCAATGCAACAAATGGCTGTCGAATCATGC
>JALLPH010001274.1:0-11124 GCA_036939855.1 Cyclotella choctawhatcheeana
TGTGAAGTAACAAATACAACAACTAGTAAAGTTCATTTTGATAAAACTATTAGCCCAAATTCCTACTTATCAAAATGAGCACTCTCCCAGATTCAAGTCAATTGATTTCTGACACTGACAGTATTGTGCACAAAATATATACCACAAAAAGAAAATCCAAATAGATCAGCTTGCCACTTCTGTAATACGAAACCGGATGATACCATGAGAGCAAGAAACAGCAGCAAAGTAATTATCAGTATCAACATAGACTCTAAAATGTCTCCATTGGATAGATCTTGATAAGGCTGAATTAGCTGAGCATGATTTACAGCAGGAACGGACGCTAGCTTTGGAGCAGACTTCTTCTGCTGCGTCGTCGCTCCCATTGCTACTGTGTTGTCTGTTGTCGTTTCTGCACCGACCAGTGAGACGGCAGTGCCGCCTGCTGGAGGCGGAGCGGTAAAAGTAATGTCGTGTTGAGGAGAGGATTGACAGAAACACGATACACGAGACGTGATACAGTTGGCCTAATACGTTCCACTCCCCAGCTTTGATTAATAACATCAGGCCGCTATTTGATGATTCGGGACGACCAGTGGGCAAGAAGGCAATCGTACACAACACACCACACGCCATGACTGACGAGGATTTGCAATGTGTGGACCATCTGCCACTGCCATCTAATCCATGTGCAAAGCGATACCAGGTTTGAATGTCAATGCAGTGGTGCATGGTAATGACTTGGAATTTGGAGGCTTGCATGTTCAAATGGGTGATTGTTTGCATTGCTGACCATATTCACAGCCGCCAACCATCCCAATCCCACTTGCCACATCAATCCAAAGACATTGCAGTGGTACAATGTCAAGCTGCCGTTTGTTGTGAATGGGACAAATCGTGGTTGTAATGTGGGGTTAAATGATAAATGAACAGAAATGAACAAATGAATACACAACAACCCAAAGCGGAGATGAGTTGAAGTGGATTTGATGCATCACTCAGCAAACACAAGCAACAATCAAACAAATTAAATAATAAATTAACTGGGGTAAGTTAAACGTGTCTTTTGGGGGTCAATACTTGCTATGATTAATATTATTTTAGTCATCTATTCACAAATTTTTTTTACAATTTTCAATGGGTCTTAGAGCCATTGGGGGATCCCACCAGACAGTTATCCAGCACCCTAACCCTATAGGTCGATTATCATTATAGCTATGTCACCAATGTAATGGAGATGGATTATCATTGTTAAGGCAAGTATGACTGCACTATTTATATCTACGCAAAATTTCCAGTTTACTGAAAAAGTTTATTTTTGAAAATTTTTGCATAGCACTAATTCTTCGTTTGAATGTGACGATATATTATCTGGAGAGAGTCAGAACAAAGACGTGGTGTCGAAAACCAAACCAAAGAAGAATCCTTCTCTTCTTTTAAGGGACTGAAAAATCGTGGTGTCGAAAACCAAACCCAAGAAGAATCCTTCTCTTCTCTTAAGGGACTGGAAATCGTTGATCAAGATTGATCAAGAAAGGTCTTACTTTAGGTCTATTTTATCAGAGATCTTCGCGGTGGAAGATGGATAAAAAAATCTGGAACAAAAAAGAGACCAGAGATCAACAGAGATTCAAAGAATAATATCTCTTCTCGATTCTTCGGCTGACCAAAGGGACTAAATAATCGTGTTCTTCTCAAGAACCTTGTCGATTAAGAAAGATTTTGCTTTTGGTAGTTAGTCTAATCGCTGTCTTGGAAGACCAATAAACATATCAGGTTTGGTAGGTCTCTTGATGTACTGTGAGTGAGGGTGTGATTTGGCAGGTTTTACTTGAGTAAATATTTAATATTTACTCTGGTCGGTTTGTTCCAGCGATTGGGTTTGGTTTGTCTTTGCTTTGGTCTGGTTTTTGTTTTTGATGGTTAGTGGTTTGGTTAATCTTGGGAAATCCCGGAATTTGGGAATAATTGAGTATCGTTCGGGCGTGGCCACCGCCATCAATCGCCCTCCAACTTCCCCTTTAGTCGTACACATATTGGGTTATCCCCAGCCCGATGTACGAAAATTCGACGACAAATGGTCAGGGGGCGATTCTCCAAGACACAGTGCATTGCTAGCAATTTTACTAGCGCATGACTGGAAATGGATTCTCCGTGCACTTTTGTCGTACAATTTTCGTTCTGGGACTCTTTTCCCGCTTAAAATCTTTCTCATCTCAACAACTACACAGAACTACACGTCCCGAGTCCCGACTCCCGACTCCCGACTCCCGACTCCCGACACAAAGATCCAAACCATGCCTCCCGCTCGCAGCCGCCGCCGTCAACAGCAACTGGGGATCCAGAATCAGACCGGCGACGATCCCGTCGCTGCTTTTGCTGATCTCTTCGGTGCGCCAGAAGATGCGGTCGATTCGTTTGCTCTGACTGACGAGGGATATACGACTGCTAAAATCATGGCTCATGCAGAATATCATGTGAGGTGATATCTCAAACTATTGCAAGTGAGCTTAGGAGACTTCCGCTGCTGTATGAAATGGACGTAACTGTAACCGATGCCTCATCTCTCATCTGGTGATGAAGGGTGTGACTGTGGACTGTCATGACAGGTAAGGCCAAGCGTTTTTGCAATCTCTTTCTTCTCTTGACACGCTTATCGACTAACTACGAGTCATTTGTTTTCTCGCCGCAGAGTGTTGCCTCTGACGGCTTTGTACTTTACGCGACAATGGTGTTTTAATAGAGAGGAGGAGGTTGGTAGTTGCATCTCTAGTACAACAAACGGGCGGTTATGATAGCTAAGTGTATTGTATATATATAACACCCGAGAATCTGGAGGTGATGCCGTTCAAGGAGGAAAACCTCAATGATAGCAATGATGGTGATGGATCTGAGTGTGGTAGCGAAGATGACGAGGGAGGAGATATTGAACAATTGATGTTTACTTTCAGGTTGGAAGTAGAGTCAGACATTGATGAAGAGGAGGGCTTGGAGGATAATATGTAATATCCATAATGAATAAATTCATTATGGATATTACATGATAATGATAAAGATGCATTTTTCAATACGAGAAACAGAACACAAGCCAGCAGTAATATGAATCTGATATGCATAATTTTACGTAAAAACTTTCATTTGTCTTAGTGAAAAAAAATCGTCCCTCTAACATTTTAGGTATTAGTTAGACCTATAATAGACATAAGCAATGCCCCTTTATCTCCCCCTTACATGATATTTATAATTAAAGGTATATCTTGATACGGAAAATGTACGACAAAAGTCGCTGTTAGTACCATCCAGCCATCCATTTGCAGGAAGCTCCATTTCACATTATCTCTACCAACAACAACAACCAAATCATTTCTAACAATGGCAAACGTGTGGCCTCCACGGCAGTATGGGTAACAACATCATAAGGTTCAGGTAAGACTCTACACACCTCACGTGTACATCATGATGCTACTTATTCGAATTGTGTGCGCACAAATAATAATTGAACTGCATGCATCGAAGCCGATCTCTCTTTCTCCAACCATAGAGTTGCCATTCGGTCAAATTGCCATGCTACATAAATTCATCGTAATAACCCATATATTCCATATAAATAGAGTTTGTCATCAAAAGGATACAAATTGATGTTTTTATTGAAACACGGTGTTGATGAAAAGAAAAGGCGGGTGTGACATTTGTATTAATTATTTCTGAACTGAAGTGTTCTCAATAGCCTTTACTACATTCTTTATACCTTGATGATTTGTGTTTTGAATACCAAAATATCGATTGACTTACTCATAACTCATATTCACCTTTTGCGCTTCACATTCAAGTATAGTGAGGGCATCATTCATATCAACAAAGAGCTGCTAAGTATCTATTTCGTACAAAACTACGGAAGACCACAAACAAAAGTAAGTGCCATCGCACACCTTATTCACCAACCATTTTGACATCATGAATAAAACACGCAAATGAAGAAAATTACGAATTTAGAATCACAGCTGAATTAAAACACTTGTTGATATATTTTCGTTCCATAATGACTACTGGCATCCGATGCTTAGATACATGATGATAACCTTTTTGTTTGTGTTTGAAATATTATAAATTATATTCATGGTCATCTCATTTTCCTTTTGTTACTTGCTTTTTTTCTATCTGTTAACAGGGGGGGAACTTAACAATGCGCCATGACGTTGTTTTGTGCAGAGGGCAGTCAACAGAGAGAAAGGGATGCATTGCCCCCCTGCTTCATTGGCAGACTAGTACTGTCTAGGGGGAAAACTATTATGGACATTGCGGGGTGTTTGCAAAAGAGCGACTTTAGAGCAAGAGGCAGAAAATGTAAGTCCATTGTTCATAGATAATTGCGTTTTGTTTATACTGACAGACTAATTATCGTCTAATTACAAAACCTAATTGAACTTATCTAGCCAATAAGCGTCAGTATCAATTCAACATATAGTGATTCAAGTCAAGTGCAATACGATGGGACAACAATAGTTCAGTTCCGCCAATTTTACTGTGCTGCCTCGGCGGAAGTCTTCCCAATCTTCTCCACCATGGTAATATAATGCTTCTCCTCCGGAAACTCCACCTCAATCTTATCCACCATAGTCAACGCATGACTCGATACCACATTCCTTTCCAAAGGTGACATGGTATCCCCTCCATTCATCAAATAGTCCTCAAACGTTTCGGGTTTACGACCAGAGAGCCGTTCAAAGTCACCACCTTTTGGGAAGTTCTTTGTCTCTTCTACACCACTTGCCTTGAGTTTTTCAATGGATGCCGAATTGGCCGTGAAGAAATTAAGCGGCTTTTCAATGTAGGTTATCGTGGTGTCGAGGTGGGTGGATAGGAGACGTGCCAGTTCTTCATCGGTCATTGCTTCTGTTCCTGTGAGTGTGTACCTGTGGATTTCGCAGACAGAACGTGAGTTAAATGGAGGACACGATATGATTGGGTTCACTCGAAACTATGTAACAACAACACCATGGCAAAACGTACCCCTGTCGCTTATGTGTCTTTGGGTCCAGAATAGCACGAACCGCTACATCTGCAACATCATTTGGTGAGACGTAATTCACACCCTTTCCTCCCGAAGCTCCGTAAAATACCCCCTCCTCCTTCAACGTTTCGCCTTGATACTCCAATATGCTTGACATTAGATGGGAAGCAAACAATATCGTACAGTCAACGCCACCCACGATCAAGTCTCCATCACACAATGCATGTTGATGTACCAATGGTATGTCGTGAAAGTGATCTTGAGATGAGAGGTATTCGGGATCTCCAAAGTACTTGGTGGGGTCCTCTGCCTTGGAACGCATGGAATGATACCACGAAAGTTTGATGATACGATGAACGTGAGCCTTTTTGCAGGCGGCCATGAAGGTTTTGAAGTGTGTATCAAAGTCGGGTGTGGTTGGGGTGCTGATGAATACTGTTTTGACTCCTTTTCTGTTGTTGTATTGTGTCGTGTGATTAAGTTACTTATGAGACATGCATAAGAGAATAGAAAAAGGTTCAAGTACCACGAGATAACTTACAAGGCATCATCATAGGTGCTCTCATCCTCCCAAACAAACTTGATCTTCTCCACGCTATCCCATCCTTCCGCCAGTTCATCTGGTGCGTGCATTTTTCGAAATCCTACACGCAGTTCAACTCCGGGATATTGGCCCTCTTTCAATAGCAGATTGACAATGCGATATCCAATGACATTGTCTCCGTCGAGGATTAGCACTGTGCCGGTGTCCTTTGTTGCGAATAGTTTGAATTTCATTTCGTTGATTTAGTGTATGCTATCTCTCGTTTTTGGATAATGTTTTTGTGTTGCTGTGTGTGATTTTAATGTTGACATGATGGAAGAGTTCTCACTGCGTATGATGTATCTTAGTGCATGACAGCATGGTGTGATTGTGTGATTGATTTAGGCGGAGACAAACAAGAACCCCAATCAATCATTCATTCAGTGGAGAGGTTCTCGAGTTGACGCCTTGGCTATTCTCAGGAGAGTTGCTTTAGAGATTCGGAAGATTCGACCAAAAATCATCCTGAACCACCAATTAGACAGCTCGTCCCTCACATTAGGCACACACACTTCTCATAAAACAAACCCTTCAGTTTTCTTCCCGACGAGCCACGACGACGGCAAAGCTTGCTGTTTCATCCTCAGATAAGTCATGCAAACTATTACCGGGCAATCGAAATGCGTGGGAGCAGCCAGATGACATAATCTAGTTAATTGTCAGCTCTTGACTGCATGTAACGTTTGAAGCCAAGTCCTCTCCTACATTATATCACAGTTATCGTGTGAACACAGACTCATCAGGCAAACAAATGAATAATGAATACATTGAACAAGGGGTTCTCGGGTAAGAAATAATCTTCATATAAAGAAGCATTAATTGTACACCATATTAATATTGTATTATGTTATTTATCCGATCACCATTACAGGTTGAAATCCAATCTTCAGACCAATATTTGTATGGATAAACTAGTTCACTTACTCCTTTTTCTGCACCGTAACAGTATAATATCCAATGTGGAGGGGTGTCATGAGCAGTCTGAAGAGTCCTGTCCAAGGGAGCATAAGGGCTTATTTCAAGTTTTAATACTGTCACAAGAGATCAAAGTCGCCCATGTGTCACACAAAAGATCGAGTGGGCAGAGCCCACAAACATGAAGAATAATGTCACGAAAGCCTTTGCTGTAAAATCGGGAGTGATAGGAGGTTAGGGTGGGTTTTGTTCTGATGCTTTGCTCTTCCATGATAGGAGGTTAGGTGCTACAGCTGGTACAAAATCGAATCTTCCTTCTCTCTCGACGCCAAATATGTCGTATGTCGTATGTCATGACGACAAAATGATACTGAAGCAATAAGTAAAATGGTAGGAGTCTGTTGAAGTTGGTTGTCATGGCGGAGTAAAAGAGAACGAAAATGAATCTTTCCACTTTCCACACGCACATTCGTTCATCGCGGGAGAGCCATCAACAGAAGAATGAATCTCTTGCTTGGTCAATACAATCAACACAATCCTTGCCGGCCTCTTATCATCTTGCTGAACTGTGTCGACACATTCACACAGGAAGATTCGCCATCACATTATTTACATGAGTTTGACAGCTGTTGGGCCCTGTCGAAATTGCAAGATGCAGGATGAATCTTCTTGAGCGGGTATTGGCATGGAATCTATTTGATGCTAGATTTGATGGCTAGTAGCAGCTTTGCTCGCATAAACACAATGAATGGTTCCCCGGTGTTGTTCAAGATTCTCTACGACATGAGTTGGACTTGAAGGGGGCAAAAGATTCACGTCAAAGATTCAAGTGATGGACAGTCTGGCGGGATAGATACTACATTGGAGATGAAAAGATTTCTCCATCTTCTGACTATCCAACATTATCGGTATTGTGTAGAGGCAGCTCTTCAAAAGAGCTGAATCAGCAAATCATAATTCGACCAAAATCCATTCTCTTGTGCATTCGATATATTGTAATCCATCATCACCATGAAGTTCTCCGCCCTCTGCATTGGGTAAGTGATGGCTGTATTAGCCTTGGTAGATAATGCTCTCAATTGTGTTCATATTTCGTCATCTCTAAATTGTAATCTATTTTCATTTGTTGATTCTGTATTCCATAATAACATCGCGACAGTGTCCTCCTTTCCATGGAGCCGGCATCGGCCTACACCTCCCGCAGGAAGACAGCCCGCGAATCCACCGCGGTCAAGCTCGATCAATCGTCGTCAGGCAAACCCGACATTCACAAGAATGACAACGTTGACATTCCAATTCGACAACTCGCCAAGGCCGGCAAGGATTCCAAGAACAGCAAGACCGACGAAAAAGAACCCGAAGAACCCGAAGAGCCGACGGGAGATGACATGATCACCGTTGACGATGTCGTTACTGTTGATGATGCTACCACGGACGACACCGAAGAACCCTCATGCGGCATGGGTGGGATGAATACTTGTCCTACTCCAGTAGCTGGGATGGATAACTCGATGCGTCTTTTGAAAAGGGAAGGTAAGAGAGAGAGTCTAGCTATTGAATCATATGTTATCTCTTTACATTTCTCACATTTGTTTTCAATGTACTCAACAAACAACTCTTGTTAGGCATCATTTCCGAGATCCCGACATCTCTCTGCGAGAAGAATCGTGCAGTACCCGATGGAGAGACTCCTAAGCAAGGAAAGAATGTCATCTTGGTCGTCGGGTGAGTTTCAATGAAGTTATGTGTAGAAATCTAAACCAATATCATTAGATACTGACTCTCTTATTCTTCTTTCTATCTTCAATAATCGTTTACGACAAAAGTGACGGCATGGGATGGGAAATGATCCGTGCCGGTGCCATTGCCAAACTAGTCATCAAAGAATTGGAAGGCTTGGGAGTTGATATCAAAACTGGTGCCGAAACGGATGCTCTGGCGGCATCGGCCAAGGCTGCCTTTGCTGGAAGGGTTTTGAACGATTACTACATTGCCGGAAAGGGACACGGTCTTAGCTTTCAGGAACTTCCCAAATTCCATGTCGTGACCACCACGTATGTGTTTCTGCATTATTCACGATTCTATATTAATCTCAAGAGGTGTCGCTAACGTATCTCGTCTACGTCTATATTATGTTAGGACACCAATCATTGGAGAGCCCAATGCCGGTAATCACTACGGTCCTGCTCGTTCATTCTTGGGCAGTACTAGTTCTCACGACAATGGTATGGCTGACCTCCTTACCGATGAAAACGGTGTGCCTCTTGTTTACGATCCAAGAGATGTGCTTGAGGGAGGCAATATGGTTCTCTGGGATGATGCCAGGGTAAGAAACTATGAAATCACTTATTGATAAGATACTTTTGATTTCACTCCTCTCACAATATCTAATTAATTCGTAATGCTTTCCGAAGGGCGGTCAATTTCCTTGGGACCCCAATTACTTCATCTCGGAGGATCAAACTCCATTTAACCCAGCCTTCGATCCTGAATACATCATGCAGCACGCCATTGATAGCGCCAACAGTGCCTCATGCTTTGCCACCGGAGTCAAGGCCGGCGTTAATCAGATGGGAGTCGATCTTTATGAACGTCCAGTGTAAGTGGATAATGAATGTCATATTATTGTTCAACGGTAAACGGGCTCTTTCTTGAACAATTACTGAACCTTTCGAACATAAACTACAACTCGAAACAGGCGAAGCATTCTGGAAGACGCACAAAGCTGCGGCAAGAGTGGTGGTATCATGACATCCGTACCAATTCTTCATGCGACTCCCGGGGCGTTTGTAACTCACACGAATTATCGCAAGAACAAGCATCAGCTACAAGATGGTTTTAGGGAGACCGAGCCTACGTGGGCCATGGGCACGTGCGCCTCTCGTTACCAACCTAGCGAGGAGATGAAGCAGAGTATGATTAACGGTACTCTCTCTCAAACCTATACCTTCCTCCATCAAGACCCTAATGTTCTTGCCGAGAACTTCTATGACCCGATTAAGGATAAGCACCCGGATCACGGTCATAAAGTACTGGCATGTTTTGGAGGTGAATACTCTGCATCAGGACAGCAGAACATGCCTTACCGTGGCCTCGATAGCACTTACCTAGGAAGGTGGTGCTCTAAGGGTTCGGTCGATACCGATGAGGATGATGTGCCTACTGGTGTCACCCCCGAAGCTGAAATCTGCGATCATTGGCCCGAGGAGGAGTTGAAAACAGTCCCAGTAATGAAGGAACACGTCAAGGAGGCACTCGAGTTCCTTGGTAAGGACAAAGATGGATTCTTCCTCATGTACGAGCAGGGTGATATCGATTGGGCTGCTCATGCTGACCATCTTGACGACTTGCTTGGAGCCATGCTTGATATTGATGATAGCGTTCAAGAAATTATGGATTGGATTGATGCGTGAGTACTAGATATGGCCATATGGATATGGCATGTTCTTGCGAATGGGTTTTGTATACCTGACTAATTTTTTCTGGCATTGTGTTTTTCCTCCTTCAGAAATGGTGGATACGAGAAGAATGCTCTATATGTGACCGCCGATCATGATCATTACTTGACTCTTCTTCCCCACTTCCCCGAAGTAGTTGCCAACATGATCATTGATGGAATGACCCACAACATGACTCCAGAAAGCAACAGTAATGTGAATGCTTGGGATGCAGCTATTCAGGCTGGTCGCCATGAAGATGACAGCAAAAGTCAGACAGAGCACCTTAAAGATTTTTCTACCTGGACAGAGCAGGAGATTCAGGTGAGTTCATCAAACTTAATACTCACATAACGCTGTACCTATTCAAAACCTAAAACCTCTCACATTAATATATTGTCCTCCACAGAATGTTGGGCATTTCTTTGGCCCTGTTGGATCTGGAGGAAATGGATGGGGAAGTCACTCTACTCGCCCTGTCCTCCTTTACAGTGGTGGTGATGATGAGTGCCTTGATTCTTTTATTGGAAAGGGGTATCGTGTACTTGGCCGTGAAGTCGAGGGATCTCCTGGCAAAGTTGACCAAGTTCACTTGCATGGCTGTATGATGAGGCAGCTCTTTGCACTCTAGAGGCGAAATTGTCTCGTCTTGACTTTTCTATGGAATTGTACAGAGTATCTACAGTCTCTAAAAATGACCTTCATGTTGTTGTGATGTGCAAGCTTGTTTTAGCCAAGCGAAAGCATCTTTAATACTTAGTAACTTGCAGTCTGTTTTAAAGTTTTTTTAGCATATGAAGTACTAATACTAAGTAACTTTCAGTTGAGCTTGACTGTGATCATGCAAAAGGGATCAGTGTCTTTACCCAGTATTGTAAGAAAAGGATAATTGCTAAGCCATGCAACGCCAAGCATATTCTTTCCAGCGGTTACCTTTCCAAATCCCATGTCCTGTTGAGCAACAACGAAGTATTTCATGAAATTGAAGTAACAAGATAAAATAAAGGGTCATCTTCATGAAAACTCATACCCCAGTACTCTCCCCATAGGACTTTTGGATGATTCAGTAATCCTTGCAATACCCTCACCAAACGCAACAATGGATACAATTTGGATGGTGGATTTACTGGCAGTAGGATCATCTGTCAATAGGACAGAAGCAGACTGTAGCGAAGTAAGACTAGGTAGTGGTGATA
>JALLPH010001275.1:0-11130 GCA_036939855.1 Cyclotella choctawhatcheeana
GCGAAGGAGGTTCGGCAGGAAGAATTTACGAATAGCCCTCTCTACAGGCTCAAACAGTGTAGCGATATTACCTGGCACAGTCCGCGCGACGTACTGCCACTCGTGCTGTAGGCTCATTGCCAGTCCAGCATAGGCTGTCTGGGGGAACCGTTTAGCTATACTAGCCAATGTTCGCATACTGCCTGCTCCCACTTCTCCACTTTAAGCTTCACCCATTTCTCTCTCTCCTTTTTACTACCGATGAATCCGCCAAGGTATCTTGCTCCCTGCGAGTAGTTCACTATCAAGTCCTGAGTCAAAAAGGCAGATTTCGCCTCGGGGACGTCCTCCTCGCGCATACGATTTGAGTCTTTTCCGGCTCTGGGAAATAGCCGTACTTAGGGCCCTCATCGATCAGAAAACTCAGGGCCATTGAGCAATCAGAAAGATTGCCAACTGCTGCAAGATCATCTGCAAACTGTGGTGTAGTCACCTCCGGCACTGCACTTTTAAGGCGCTCCGCTAGTGGCAATAAAGCCACGCCATACAACACCATGGCAAGCGGATCACCCTGACTAACTCCTTCCTCCGATAATAACACATGCGCCTTCTTCCCGCCGCCGCGTCGGAAGATAACGACATTGAAGTGTCGATAGCAATTGAATGCAAAACGACTCCCCTTTGCCCATCGGTGCCTCACGTTCCAAAGCATACAATATCGAAAAAGGGCGTTGAATCCATTACGCACATCAAAGAACGATGCTCCCTCTGCCTCCACAGCAGGTAGCTCGTCCCAGCTCCCAGCTAACATAATCATCCAACTCCTCCTCAGACTACAAGCACGCGACGTATCTCGATCATCGGAGGTTACAATTAGAATCAAAAATGCAGAAAACATACTAGGACCAAAGAAGCAGGTAAGAAATATAGTGTCGCGTCATGGAGAGGATATTGGACAAGACCTTGACTCAACAGCTGCTTTCTTTGGGGGCACAGTTGACAAGGTCGTTCTTAAATGCATTGTATCGAAATGGTCGAGTTACTTTTGTAATTGTGCAAACTGTTAGGATTAATGAAATTGACTCCAATAGCAGATCTTACAACCTAATAATTTATTTACTATTGGTACCACAAGCAGGGTCTACTAAATAGAAACAATGATACAAAAATTGCCACAACAAGTTATCACGTCCATCAAGTCCCCTCAAGCCTTGCACTCCTCTGTATCCCACCACATCCGATCGGAACCTGTAAAAAGAAGAAGAAACATAAATGAGATTATAAATGCACTATTGATCACTGGCGCAGCAGCAATCAATGAAATATTCTCACAGCATTTGTCCTGCGTATCATAAACTATATCCCAAGGTTCAGCCAATCCTCCGCATGGACTCGCGCCAGTACAATCTTGGACGCATTTATTCTCGTCCCAATCCATGTACCATTTATTACTTCCAGCAGTCACAGAAGATCCCAGGCAAAGGCTTAGATTCCAGGAGAAATGCTCGTCACAACATGATTGGAGTGTAGCATGCATCCATAGGGTTGAGTACTGGGTCATGTATGCGGGTTCATTACCATCGTTGAGACAGCCTTCGTTGTCTCCAGACCAGTCAGGATAGTAAAGTCCTGACAATGCAGATGTAGTAGCGCCAAGACATTCATTTGACTTCCACGTGTAGTGAGCCGCACAGCACTCAGCAAGTGTGTCATACAACCACATTGTTGGGTTATGAACCATATATGAAGGTGCTTTGCTGTCGTTATTGCAAGTATTGTCTCCCAACCAATCTGCATAATAACTAGTACCGGAATTTGATGAAGTCGACCCAATGCAAGTTGAGTAATCAAAATAGTAGAATTCCTTACAGCAATCTGCCTTGGTATTGTATAAGTACACTGTAGGGTTTTGTGTCATGTATAAAGGCTCGTTTCCGTCTCTTAAACAGCCAGTATTAGAACCTGTGAAGTCCGGATACCACAGAGCTCTAGCACAAGTTTGATCTAAAGTTCCCATACAGCTCTCGTAATTCCATGTGAAATGTTGAGAGCAGCATTTATCCAGCGTTGAAAATAGATAATTAGTAGGATTAGCGTCCATGTAGGAAGGTTGATTGCCGTCATTCAAACACCCTTGATCATACCCCGAAGACTCATAGTCCGGATAGAACAGATAAATAGATGGGGAAGGCGTGGGAGCTTGTGAAGGGGTGCAACTTGGAAGTTCTGAGGGCGAAGATGAGGGCATGCTACTAGGTTGTTCAGATGGCATGCTACTAGGTTGTTCAGATGGCGACTCAGATGGCATACTACTAGGTTGTTCAGATGGCGATTCAGATGGCATACTACTAGGTTGTTCAGATGGCATACTACTGGGTTGTTCAGATGGCGACTCAGATGGCATAGATGATGGTTGAGAGGACGGCGACTCAGACGGTTGGCTAGAGGGCTAAAAACAATATGATAATTATATCAATATGTATTCTTGCTTTCTTCAAATTGAAAAATGAACATCAAACAACAGCTTTGACAGCTTACCTGAGAACTGGGTTGGGAGCTCGGCTGAGATGAAGGCTTCGATGATGGAGCGGCAGTTGCGGATGCGGAGCCTATGGCCCAAAGGAAGATGACTATGCTGAGCTTCGTTACCATGATTTATCGGGTTGTGGTTGTTAGTTGAGGCTGTGATGGTTTGTCATGAGATTTTGTTTGTTTGTCGGCTGTGTCGGCCGGCGTGGCGACCTGAAATCGCTGAGGGTGGGTTCGGTTCGGTCTCGAAACGTGATTGAGTGAAGAGTGAAGAGTGAATGAAGGGTGAAGGGGCTGTTGCGCGGTTCGGGTTGAACTTGAATCCCATCTCCTAAAAGATCTCCTGATTTCACTCTTGCACTCGGCACAATCGAACATGAAACTATTGCCATCCTTACCCCCGAAAATAGCATCATGGTCTACAGCCTCCTCATTCGCTGCATCCATCTCATATGCCGATCGTGGAACCTCAGCTATTGCCGCCTCGTCATTGTTGCATAATCTGCATTGGACTGAGAGTGAACTTGGAGGAGTGCAATCTGCCTTCTTTTTTGGATATGCCCTTACTCAAGTCTTTGGTGGGGTGCTGGGCGGTCAAAAGCCAAATGACAATGCGAGAGGGGGATACCGATCTATACTACCGGTTTCGCTGTTTTTAACTGGATTGACAACTATGCTATTTCCGATGGCATCCATACATTATGGACATGTGGGTGCATCTGTTAATCGCTTTGCTCTTGGACTGTTCGAAGGACTGTTGTTACCCGCCGCCATGGCAGGTGTTGGTGACACTGTATACAAGCACTCTGAAATTTCTGAAATAGATGAGAATCACAAAGCTACAGCGTCGTCAATAGTGATTGCGGGATGTTATCTCGGAAGTGGATGGGCGTATCTTTCTGGTTATGCATTATACTCTGAAATCTTCCAAAGGATATTGATAAACAGTGGCTTTACCGGGGATGTTTGGCCGATCGTTTTTTATGTTAATGGTGCGTTATCTTTTCTTTTGCTGTGGGTGTTTAGGGAAGAGTTTGATCTGGGTTTTCCATACAAACAGAAAGAGTATATACATCAATCTACCAGATTAAATTCTGATAAATGTCAAGGTGACATATGGAAAGATCTCATATCAATAACCAAACAATGCCTTGCTTCAACAAGTGGACGAGCAATATTGGCTGCACAGATAGGGCAAGGTGCACTACTTTATTCAATTGCATCATGGGGGCCATTATATCTAGAGAGAATAGGGGTTCAATCATTTTCTACCTCAGATATGGATGCGAATGCAAGTTTCCGTCCTGAAGAGACAGTCTCGCCAATATCACAAGTGGCTGTGACCGCCAGCAAGGCAGCATACTCTTTGATACCATCACAATTAACGCAGGCAGTGGTAGGCGTTTCCGTAGGTTCGGCAGCGGATCAACTTTCCGACAAAATTGGAACTCAAACCACACGAAGGTCATTACAATTATTGAGTGGGATAGTACCTGCGTTGATTCTACAATACTTGGCGCTATATGGGGGAGAATATTCTGCAGATGGACACGGTGATTCAGCGTTATCACCAGCATTTCTTTTTGGATCTGCTCAAACATTCAGTGCATTATCCCTTGGTGCCGTGTCTGTATCACATTTAGACATTGCTGTCCCGTCTGCCTCTGGGACAGTTTATGCACTTGGGAACGTCATGGCTGCTTTGGCAGGCTCGGCCGTGGTCGGCTTGTTTGGTTTTCTGTTACAACAGCCAGATTCCAGTAGCATTGGAATTCATGGAGAATCGTTGAATGCAGGTCAAGAATTTGCTCTTCCTTTCGAAGTTGTAGCAGCGCTATCTGCAATGGGTTCGCTGGTATATGGGATGACAGTCCAAACAGAATTAGCCATTGGCATAAGTTCAAATAGCACAGCATTATGACAAACTAAGTGATTTAATACTCATAATGTTTGGCGAACTAAATAAATTTAAAAGAATTTCAAGCCATCCTCATCTGAAGTGTCTCCTTTGAACACTGTACATTTCCCCTGACTCTCTAATATCTCCAATGCTCTACGTAGTAATTGTTCGTCAGCACCTTGAAATGACATTCCATTGACGTCTTCGCCTATCAACAATTGTTTCCCATACACATGGTTATCAGGGTTTGTATTGTGATCACAAGTATTATAAAACACAACTCACCACTGTGCAGTTCGTAAAATGTGCAAACACTGTTAATGTAACCATTTGCAACAGCCCTTAGAGATGTCAAAGTAAATAATTTGTTAACGAGTATGAAAAAGCTATGTGTCAGTTCTGAGATGGACATACCATTCATAAATATCAGATGCAAGCTGTTCGGGTTTCCTCCAAAGAATACGGCATCTTGTCCTAAGATGAGGATCTTCCCACTCCCCATAACCACTGGCGGTGAAGAGGTGATGATTTTTAGAAAAGAAAATTAAGAGCATACTCATATGTTGAGTTAGTTTGTGAAATTTCTTGTGAGTATGTCTGTGGGGTAGCACAACTTGTTTGTCAGAGCACTTTCGACGTAGTGTAATATGTAATATCAAGTCTCGACTTTAATTGATGCAACTTACCATTCACCTTTTTATGAAGTCATCAACGACAACTTTGATTTCATCCTGATTCAATTCTCTATTAATTGATGCATTGCTCCAGAGTGGACATTCATGTATCACTAGAGTCTTAATTTTTAGATCAATGTCTTCACAGCCACGGTGTGTAATGATTCTATTAGTAAAAGCGATAAACAAACGATATTCACATCGCGGCGGCATGCGACACAATAGACACACTCACGATACTTCAAAATCAATTCCCTCCATTGAGCCAGTTGTTTCTCGCGAGTTGATAGTACTGGCTGGATCGTAAAGAAGGGAGGGAAGTGGTAGACGTCTGGGTACTACACAAAGTAAAAATGATCAGACACGGAATTCTTAAAACTAGAATATTGTGAAAGCGCCCTCACCTGATAATCGGCTTCATTCATGATCTCATAACATCGACAGCAGGAGTTGCATTGTTTAGCATTTAAAACCTTGTCTAATATAATATTATGTAATAGTGTCTAGCAGAGCTAGCAGCTAGCCTTGTAAGTACCTAATGTGAGTGAGGAGATTTTTCTTCTTTAGGATTAGAAAAGGTAACAATCAGTTACGTTAAATATATCTACCTTTCGGATACTGTTTAAACAAACGAAAGAAGTCGTTTCTTCGCTCAAACGAAGTAAGTACAACCAATACTAATTTCAATTTAATATAACATGAACATTATGTGATACAATCTAGGGGCGAGGGAGGCTAGGGCCACCACCTCTTGAAAAAGGTTCGATTGTATCGATATTCTCCATATCTATTCCCAAAAACGGTGCCCAAGTTGGATGCACTCTACGAGGTACGAATTTGTTGGCAGTGGCAGCCAGTTCATAAAGAGAAGGACATCGAGGTTTGCTTTGTAAAGCCATTCCAACTTTGTGGAGCTGGGCTGGGCGTAGACATCCTTTTCGGCCATTACACTTCCTGCATGAAGTTACTGTGTTGTCCCTTAAGTTGTCAAAAAATGTGTAGAAAAGAATGACCAGATTGAACAACATGTGACGATAGAATAGATTCAGCATGTAGTGTCCTCATGACTTACCAAGTGAGCTTGCCACCATAGCATCGAGGTTCAACGTGATCCAACGAAAGATCTGAAGTACGGAACAGACCATTGCAATACTGACATCTGTATCCATCGCGCAAGAAGACGTTACGCCTTGTAAATGCGGGCTTCTGTGGTTTTGGTTTTAAATCGATTGAAATTTACTGAATAGGACAAAGCATTAAATTTTATGCGCTTAGCGCTTCTCAGGATGAACCACTCACCACTTTACCAGATGGAGCATATTCTCTCAAAGCAATAACACTTGGTACTGGCATATTGATGCTCACAGCTCTAACAACGACATCAGAGTAAGTCTCTACTACAACCGCTTTACCACCAAGCACAGCTTTGACAGCATTCTGCCATGACCATACACTCAATGGAAGCATTCTCAATGGCTATGCGAGAGTTCACAGCAATAATTGTGTGAGCTTGATTGAATTCTCATGTGTGTGTTCAAACACTCAATATTGTAACCTATACCTGATAATCAGCATTCAACACCAATGCAGGATGCCTCTCCAATCGCTTAATCATATCTACGTTACCCTCCAAGTCATTGCAATCAGGATCCTCAACGAGCATCTCCTCTAGATCTCCAGAAAACACAGTCTGAACGTGATGTGCCAACTCAGCTTCTGTTGTTGAGCTCTTAGGCATTTGGATAAAACGCTTACGTTTTCTTTTAGATTGTTGTTTTACGCTTCGTTTATGACGGGTCGTGCTGCTTGTGTTTTCGTCATCTGGAATGTTTTTGTAGTTGATTGCGGTGTTAACCATGCGTTTGCATTGGGGTGTTGTATTTGCTATATTATTGGTCAGACGACAAAACGTGCAATCAAGTGCAATACACGAGTTGAAATGTGAGATATTGAAAATTTCGTTACACATCAATACACATCACTTGCAGAATCGGCTCATTTCCAAAAGAACAATGGATGAATCTCCAAGAATAATTCACCAGGGTACTGACATGTCGACCATGGGATTCATTTAAAACCAGCATATGTTAGACTTACCAATATTGCGCCCGAACAATCTATATCTGCACATTGAATTATCAAACGCCAACACCAAAGGAATTACTGCTGATATAACAAATGCTATTTGCAACGGGTGCGGGTTTTGACCATTATTTGGCCGCCGACGAAACTTCGAATTCATGATAATAATATGACGGTAGTACTTCGATGAAAAATGACAACAATGCGACGGGCACAGATTGGTATGAACAGAATATTTACGAACCAGCAATAGAAATCTGCGGCATGAAATTAGGAGTTAGATCTATTGAAGTTGCCGAGAGGACGAATCAATCAATGAATCTCTTCTTGTTCTTCCTTGAATCCGCTTGTGTGTTTCATTTGTTCTTTTTGTGTTGTGAGCGTGGCTGGTATGTACTATTCCTGCGTAGAGAAAACTGGGCGCGACAGATGGAGAAAAGATAGATGATGTGTCTTTCGCTCGCGACGCCCCCAACCACAACACCACACACCCACACGCACCACCCCACAGACCACAACAACACAGACAACAGACAGCAGAAAGCAGAAAGCCAATGAAGGCGATTTCAGCTTGAAACTTCTCCTAACTATTCATATATAGCACATCAACATATTATCATATCATACCTTACCATTATCAAATAAATGAAGTCATGGAGGACTCGCAATACAATCAAAAGCACCAGCGAAGGGAGAGTGTATCCAAAATTACATCCGAGTATGAAAATTTAATTCCATTGACCGAAACACAAGTATCCAAATTACCATTCCCACCTGGGTGTAGAGTCTGTTTCAATCATACAAACTCATCGTCTGTATCAAAGCATATATATGATGCCACTGAGGGGGTTGTCATGTCTGCATCTTTGTGGATGGATCCATCGAAATCGAATTCATCGTTTAGCACAGTCTACCACGTTGAAGTGATGGATGATCAAGGAGGTAAATCGACCTTAAAGATTTTGGGAGAAAATCTCGCATATTCATTTGGACAAGCAGTATATCTTCAATCAGATGATGGGCGCAAGATTGAGGCTGAGATTGGGTTTTCTCACAAAGTTGTGATTGATACTAGGACTGGGCACACAAATTTGGTTTACATTGTAGTATCTCGAAATGCTAGTCGTATTCAAACTGAAAAGGGTGTGAAGCCTTGTCGGGTTAGTTATCGACAGATTGAAGGTGATGAAGTGTCACAAAGCAAGAAACCAGAAGAAAATGATGAGGGCGCTCGTCTAAATGAAAGTGATGAAAAACTACCACCACAAACCGGTGTTGTGGGGGGAGAGAAGACTGAATTACAAGTCCCGGAAGAAATTGTCTCAAATCAAATGGATAGCTTATCTGAGGCTCTAACTGAGTTCCCTGAGACTTCCAATGTCCCTGCTGACATGCAGACAAATATTCCAATTAAAGAAGAAGATGTAAATGAGGTGATGGAAGTTCAGCCATTAACTGACCCTCTTGGCAGAAGTCTACAAGTTCAAATAGATAAGAATGAAACTGAGCTGAAAGTCATACCTACAAATAATGAATCTGCTAATCCACCCATTCCAGAGGAACCGTCTCAAATCTCTCTGATGTCGTCAAAAGATGCGAAGTCAGCTAATGAAATGGATTCTCACCCAGATATTCGTAGAAGTGATAGCAATGCAACGTCAGCAACCAACATCAGCGAGAGATGGCAGCCACCCATTCAGCAAGACAGAAATTGTACTAGACGTGACTTTAACCCCGGAGATGACATTTCGTGCACCATGATTGTGCCACTATGGTTACATTCATCAGAAGGTTGTGGACCAATATTCCGTGAGTATTTGACCCTTCTTTTGTTCTAGTCTTACAACTACTAATCTTGTTCTCTCTAGGCCATATAATTGGAGATCGTGGAGAAAACACGAGAAACATAAGCAAAGAGACAGGTTGCAAAATTAGCATCAATGACAAAATTATTCCTATTGTTATATCTATCACAGCAAATGCATATCATCCTATGAATGCCGTAGAAGAGGCTATGCACAAAATCACTGAGCTACTGATGGGATACTTGTCTTATCCATCCCTTGTTTCGAAAAATAGACTGCTCAAGGAATTGGCGAGAACTACTACAAGAAATTATTATCCCAATGTGACAGGTGATCTTGAGAGAACTCGTAGTGATATATTTTCTGGTGAAACCTCTGCAAGTACGCATACAAGAGATGACGAATCTGTATGCGAGCGGCCGAGAAAGTTACGACGAAAAAACAGCAGTTGTGCAAACATGGTTGACGACGAGCTCCTTATACCAATGTGGGTAACCAATGGCAATAATGATTTGTTCTGTGAGTCTCCCTACTTCTCAGTTTATCACTTGTGAATATCCCTCTACTCACTCTTGTTCATATTCATGCATAATTAGATCATCTGATAGGAAAAAACGGATGCAACGAGAAAGAAATCAGGAGATTAACTAATGTCAAATACCAAGTCATTAAACCATCCAATTCCGAATCGTTAATGATGGTTGAGTTCTATGTATTGAATGACAATGCTCGTCTAACATATGCAAAAAGCCTTGTTGTTGACTCCATCATTGAGTTCATTGGTGATGTAAACGCAAGTGCTAAGTTGCTATGCGAGATTTCGTCAACATCCGCATACGAGCCAATCCTGATTCGACAACCAACTGTTGTGCAACAATTATACCCGTGTCTATCTATTAAAACAGTATGGGCACAAAGTTTAGATTTGCCCTATCATGAAGAACACCAAAAATATCATGGTAAATTCTTATGCGAAAGAGTCGATTTGCGCGATATGGGTTGCGAGTTGCGAGTATTTAGTGGTAACTTCGGTAGCACACTTCATCACCCTGACTGTCAGCCTTATGCACTTGTCTATGGCACAAAGAAAGCTGATGTTATCGATCCTACAAAGCAGGTAAAGTCAGTAATGCATACTCATCAACAAAAATGCAATTGTGCTCCTTTGTGGGGAACTTAGGTGAAAAGTGTTATGGATAAAAGAGAATTGATAGAGTAGTCGGTGGTAGGAAAAGTTGTTTCTTGCCATCTTGCTGCACGATATCCTAATCTAGCTAGGAAGAATTGTCTTTAACTGTTTAGCAATATTATTCAACGCCCTAGCCTTAGAAACACTTATCTTTTGCTCTTACTTGTATAAATGACAAATCGCCAGACCTCATTCGTTGTCTACTACAATAGTACTTTCTAATTCTAGAAACTTTTGTATATCAACCTTCAACTCTTGCAAATATCTCAACTGTTCATCCTTATTCTCTTTTCCTGGACGAGAAGCTCTGTTAATTCCTATTAAGTCAAATGTGACCTGAATGATGATTTCAATATCAGACGATAATGTAATATGCATTTGCTCAGAGGTACGAAACTACAATACAAACATATAGGTACTCACAGCATTGCTCATCAAAACACTATCACCCTTCAAGGTATCATCCGTCAACAGCTTCCTGGCCTTACCCAACTTCCCCTTTCTAAAGAATGCATCACTCTCTTTCGTGTATTGCAATATATCCTCGTAATTTCCCTCATCGATCAATTTTTGCAATGTAGCCACCACCCCCGATGACGAAGTCAATTCATCTTTGATAGAGGCGAAAGTTGTACTAACTAGTTCACGTGTTATTGGTACCTTTTCTTTGGCGTGGGATGGAAGTGTCGGAAGAAGAGTGGACAATGATGTGGACAGTGCAATTGTGTTGGTCAGAAATGTGCGGCGGGAAGAACGAGAAGCTGATAGCGCAGTCATGGTTAGCCTCGTTTCTCCGATCGAAAGGCACGTAAAACTATTGGCTGAAGGTACCTGCAGCAGTAGGGTGATGGAGAGCAGACATATCAGCAACATCGTGCGGTCCGTAGTTGATGATGATTTGATTTAGGATTTGTGATATCAAGATTTTTTAGAAATCTTAGTTGTATAAGAAAACTGATGGATTGTTCTTCT
>JALLPH010001276.1:0-11081 GCA_036939855.1 Cyclotella choctawhatcheeana
CACACCAAGGGAGCGACGGCCAGACTAGGGCCCGAGACCCTGGGGCCTGAAAACGATGGTTGCCACGAAAACACTAACTATCATCTAAAGCAACAAGGCGCACAAAAAGTAAGTGGTTGGTTAGTGAAATTGATTTGTTATGTTTTTAGATGCTTTTGTCTTGAATTCGGCACAAGTCGGCGGTTCGGTTTGTGTTAATTGTTTTGTGTCTATTTGTACCGTCGGTGCAGATCATTTGTTTCGACGTCATGGGACAGGTTTTATCATTCATGTGAGGCACGAACGAGCAGAGCTTGATGCTGCCCACCAACTTTGAGGATAATTGTCTTTAGTAATGGCACCCATGCGACAAATTATAAAACTCATCTTGCTTCTTTGTTACCCACCACCATCCAAACTACCTGCACTGCAAATCTCATTCAGATAATAAATTGCAATACTTGGATATTTTAGGAGACAAGTCGAGTTTCAAGATTAGAAATACCAGGAATAAATAATAATATAATGGACATCCCTGACGAAGACAATGCGGCCCTTGCTAAAAGGCGGGCCATTCAAGCACTAATGAAGGACAAAACACTCACGCCAGCTGAAAGAAGTGTGAGGATGCAAGCCATTATGAAGGGGGATTTTACCGTTGATCCCACCCCAGCTCAATCGTCAGGGGACGGTAAAATTAATTCCAAATTAAGTGCGTCAATGGAATCTCTCGGCGCCTCCGACTTGGAGGGCAGCTCATCCTCTTCGGATTCCTCCTATTCAGATGAAGACAACAGTTTTCAGGGGTCTACGCGCACAGGTCAGTCTTCTAGGAGTGGTGGAGGGAGCAAAGCCATCTCACGCACCTCCAAAAGTTTGGGAAGTGGCTCTGGGTCTGGCACCGGCACAGGAGCGTCTCGTGAAAGCCGTCAATCTAGAGTGGATGCTCGCTTTGAGACATCAGAGAATTCTACAATATCGGGGAACACTTACAGCATGGATAACGAAGAAGTCAAGAAGATTGAAGCTCAGAAAGATAAGCAGAAAAGGTTGCTAGAAATTCACCGCAATACTAGTTTAAGTAAAAGTCAACGATCTAAAGCAATGGCAGCGGTGATGAAAACAAATGTTGGAACCGAGACACAGAAAGTAAGGCAACGACGACATATAAAAAAGATGGGCAGTATCAATGAATCAATTACTATACCTGAATCAAATGATATGTCTGCAATGCTAGCAGCAAAACAACGTAGTCTTCGCCAGCTGAACAGCGCAAATGATCAGCTAAATTCATTGATCAGACGATTGTCGAACGATGACCCAACCTTGACAGATATGATATTAGAAAAGAAAGGACTTGGAGATGAAGATGTCATTCCCATTTTCGACGCGTTTGAGGGAAACACGCACGTCAGTATGATGAATATGCGTATCAATCGTATTGGCAATGAGGGTTGTTCTGCATTAGGTATGTGTATTCGTAGCACTCATTTCATAGTATGGTCTGAAATAGCTAACATGAAACCTGGCGGTTCAATTCTGTTTCGTAGCTTCGGCAATACTCGACAATGATTCCTTGGCTTTCATCGATTTGAGCGGTAACAACATTGGTGACGAAGGGGTTGAAGATCTGTGCAAGGTCGTCCCCTACAACACAACGCTCACTCAATTAAATCTCGCTGACAATAAATTGGGTGATTTGTCTGCATCTGAGATTGCTGGAAGTCTCGTGGACAATTCATCCTTGGTGCACATAAATTTGAGTGGTAACTTCATTGGCGACGAGGGTGCATTAAATCTGTTCAAGGTAGGACGATCATTTGCTCGTCCGTCCAAAATAGATTATTGATTTCATTGTAACTCTAATTTCTTCGTCTAAACTTTGTGTGCAATAGGTGTTGGCAACAACAAACCAAACTCTTCAAAGCCTTTTGCTGCGCTTGAATAACATTACTGATGTAGGTGCGAGCGCCTTAGCATCTGCATTGATCGAGAACGAGACGCTAGTTGTAATTGATTTAGGTCACAATTCGATTGGCAACAAGGGGGGAATGGGTAAGTGGGTCTACTTTCAGATCGATATTTCAAAACGAATTCACGTCTCAACTTGTTTGTTACGACATCTTTTTGTGGGTGTCCCGAAGACTTGTTGAAAGTGCTGTCATGTAACGAAACAATTGAAGAGATGAAATTAGACGGTAACAAAAATATTGATCAAGAGATTTTGGATGAAATTGATCAGGAGTTGACGTATGAAAGTAGTAGCAGTGAAGAAGAAGATGCAGAGGATGAATCAGACGAAGAAAGTGCATCATCCTATTGTTCCTCCGAGGAAGCCGAGTCTGCTTCATCTAAAGATTCAGATGAAGATATAGCCCAAGACGAAATGTTTGAAGAAGATAGACACAAAATAACAGCCATAGCAGAAACCAAAATGGATATTGAAAGCTTGGGAGATGAAGAAAGTCACAGGAAAGCAAATGATCTAGACTCTGCTCCCACGGGAGGAGAGGCAATGCTTTCTGACATGCCTGACGAGGACAATAAGGCACTAGCCAAACGTAAAGCTGTTCAAGCGGTGATGCAAGATAAGAGTTTAAGTCCAGTGGAACGTAATAAAAAAATTCAAGACATTGAGCTGCCCCCAGTGCCAGATGCAAAGAAACCGCCAGCAGAAGCTTCAGCAACATCAGTTTCAATTTTAGCTGAGACCAAGCCCCAAGGGAAGAAATCGAAACCAAAGAATGCCAAGCCTAAGGCTGCTCCTGAAATTATGTCGAGGACAACTGCATTAAAAGCGGCTGATGACCCAATGGAAAAGAGTGACACCAGTCTCGTTTCAGGACACAATTTCAGGCGCTATGATTCACATATGTCCCTTGACTATGGCACTCCAACAGCGATTGCACACGATTGGAAGCAGTGGATGACGAGAACACACCCAAAGACCCATGATAATATGTTGGATGTGTTGCTTGCTCACAAATATAGATTGTCGCTCAAATCTGCCCCAAATCAGTCATCGTTTCGAGTTGTCGCTGTGGTATTCTTCTCTAGAATGCAAGGAGGTGTGCGTCGTCAAGAACGATTTCATGTTGTTGGAACAAACAACGAGCCTAATTCCATTGCCGGATCAATTTGTGCCGAACGTGCTGCTCTTATGCAACTCTCATTTGTTTTGGATATTGAAGAAGTAAACAAAGTCATCATTGTGACGGATAATATCGATCCAGTGAGTCCTGGTATTATGTGTCGGGAATTTATGTCGAGTTTCAAGCATATGTCTGATTCTACGCCTATTTTGCTGGGACGAGGAGTATGCAAAAAGTGTGGACTTGACTTGAGCGGGAAGGCTTGCGGAGATGAAATTGGCAACTTCGACCCTGACAATCTTACAGATGTTCAACGTAAATTGTTTGAAGAATGTGGCACGAAAGATGGTTCGAAGTATCCCTCTCCTCATGATTTCACTGGGTCAGTAACATCTCTTCGCAATTTGTTCCCGTATCCATCGCTTTACTCGAAGCTATCTTCAAACGAAGCATTCAAGTTTGGCCACAAGTACGCGGCAAGCAAGCCAAAACACAATCCGAATGAAGGATCTAACCCTCCCTTGAATACTAGCATCGTGTCATCACGCACTGTTGACTCTACCATTGGATCTTATAGACAGGAGCGGTTTGACCTATCCATGATATCCAACTTGGGTGAAGATGAACCCATGACTTCAACAGAATGGAGACCCTCTAGCTCAAAACCAGATCCGCCAACTTCTGCTTTCAATGCAACTCTTGGTATCATGAGAGGAATTCAGGAAGGCGGGGAATACCAAGGCAATGTTGGTATCAATGAAATGACGCCCGAAATCATTCACCACTTGGCAGTAAAAACGCTGAAGGTCTCGCCCCGACTGAAGTCATCTCAACAGAGAGAAAAACTAATTCGTCTAGCATCTGAAGCGACAGCAATGGAAATTCCTCGCTCATTGATTCACCCGATACGTTACGGTGCAGCAGTGCTTTTCAGTGACTTCACAGTGGCACTGGCAAGTCAAAAAGTTGGCTTTGAGTATAGGTAAGAATGTCCGACAATTAATTGTGACTCTGTTTTATTTCATAATGGATTGCTGATGTGCTTTTTTAACTACGTAGCTGCACCCTTGATGCAGTTGGTCAACTAGCCTCTGCGATCGACAAGAAATATGTCCAGGCCGATGAGGGCGAACCAACTGTCAAACCAGTTATGATAGTGATGTGTGATCAGTTCGGAATTGCCCACGCCCCCTTTGCACAGGGGCGGAGCTTCTTGACAGAGCGCGGATTTGGTGATTGTAAAATTCTCCTTCACCAAAAACGCTCTGGGAGTAATGATGATGCTGAATCAGATGATGATAGTTTGAGGCTGATAGAAATTTCCGCTAGGTATGTATCATTGAGCATATTATTTATTAGTAGAACATACCAAACCAAAACTTTATTATTGTATTCTCCAGTGAACTAGCTCCATCACCTCCTGATATCTTTGGAACACTGAAAAGTCATGCTGGCTTACAAATTGAATTCTAACTCAAGCTTCTGAGATAAATTGTTGACATGCTGTTCTGTGTATTTCGAAATTAATATGTTTAAGTCTGAAGTCATTCTATTGTTTGCATTAACAAATAAGAATTTATTCAGGCTTTTGCCCTCTATCATATACTCATCAAACAAACTCAAATGATATTGAACGGATTGGTTAGTCAATAGTCAATATTCCTTACTTGTGATAAGGAGATGGTGGCTTCAGAATATCGGCCCCCTTGTTTGAACATGTCAAGACAAGGACAGGTGCATTCTAGAATCCGTGCAAAATATATTAGAAAATCTATTGTAGGAAACAAACCTCCATTGGAACTCATATGAGCTTTGAGGGAGAGTAACTGAGGGAACTATGTAGAAGTAAGGAGAAGTAACAAACAATTGAGCAAAGGTGGTTGGTGTCCACTCTACTCACCAGGGTTGCCTCGTCAAAACACCCATCATAGGGGTCAGACAATAATTCTGATTTTGATATTCCTCCCCTGTGCTGATTTGTCTTCAAGGAGACCCACATATTGCACTTAAAAATTCAGTTAGATTATTATTACATCAGGGCAAGATAGGCAGAGTTGCTGTTGTGGTCAGCAAAATCCGCACCCTATTTATGAAGCCGCCAACTTGCTCTCGCGGTGGTCTGGATCTATCCACCTTGTTCAACTTACAACAATTTATTTGTGAGTCAGGTTGTTGTTTGTTGCAGGGGCAGAAGCAATGAATTTTGTACAATGAAAGCAGATCATCCTCTCTCCTCTTCCAGCCTTTCCTTCAGCTCTAGTGTCATTGCCTCCGGCATTCGCAGATTCATTGGAGGTGTGGAGTGACAAAGGCGCTGGTTCACGGAGCAGTGACAAGGTGCTAGTTCAAAGCCTAACTCTTACAGACTTATAGACAGCAAGATAAACTATGAACTGGCAGCCACTCACTATTTGACTCTGTACTACCCTGTAGGTATTGTAAGTGGGTTGGCCAACATCGAGTTTGATTTCACCACACTTGCCTGATCAAGTTTGCTGTTACCATGGTGGTGCTACCAGTTAAAAACTTACCAACTCTTAGATTAGATAATGATAAGATAATATGAACTAGCGGTAGCAGCTTAGTTTGGCTGTCCTGTTGCTGTTGTTGATACGGACAGCAAAGTTGGCCATTTCAGCGAGGATTTGGGTTTTGGGGTTGAGAAAGGGCAGATGATGTTGTCCAGATGCCAGAATGAGAGGTGAGCGCCACGCAGGGCCCGCCTCCCTTCTTCGTCTCAGCCCACAAAAAAGCCTCCGGAGAATCGCAACTCTCGAGCCATCTCCTTCTTTCACTAAAAATGGCAACTCGCCCATTGCAATAAAACCACGACCCTGCCGATTTTGGCCAACCCAGGGCATATGTAGTTGCTGCGAATACCTACAGCTACAGAGATGAATAGTTAATGTGGTTTGTTGGTAACTCGCCGTAGGGGTAAGGAAAAGTTAGATTTTACCATGCTGGACTCTAGTTAACTCTCGCCATAGTGGTGCCAATTAATTTACTAACTTCTTTCTTAAGCAAGATATGACCTGACACTGCTTACTATGCGCCTCTATCTGTAGGTCTTGTAAGCAATTACTTGCGCCGGGGGTTGGCCATTATCAGCAGTGAAGTCGTTGCAATGGACGTACAACAAAGTTGGCCATTTTAGGTGAGGATTTGGCTGAGAACCGGGGCGCGTCCGGAATTCTTAAATGAGCGCGGGACACAAATTTAAGGGTAGGGACCAAGGCTTGCTAGTCGTGTAGACAATTGCAATCTTCAATCGCACCCCAAACGAGAACCGAGAACTCGGCCATTTTGAATTTTACACAAGAGAACTGCACAAAAAACCAGCAATTCCACCATGAAGATACGAACAGCAAAACAACAATCATCTGTAAGAAATGGAAAGAGTAAGAAAATAAATTGCACTTCTACTTGAACTTATCTGTACCAAAATGTTGTAAAAGCAATTATCACTGTAACTGTAAGTTAAGGTTAAGTAGTTAATAATGTAATAATAAAAATGTTCATTGTTCAATAGTCTTCAGTGGGAGCAATCTCTAACGGTTGATTGTTCTATTTCTGTCTTCGCAAAAAATTACGTCATTGATAAGTTGTTGCCCTGAATGACGTATGAGACCATGCAATTCACAACATCTTTGTCGTCGTTGATTACAAATAGAATTTCAGGTAATGACCGCCTGCTGCGAGTCGTCTCCATTGAATGAGGGCCGGGAATTGTTGGCAATGGAGCTGAGGTCGTTCTGTTGTTTTGTTTCGTCATTTTTAGCAATCACGAAGACAATATGAGCAATGAGAGCAAATAATGATTGGGGCCGCAAACGTATTCTTTCAAAACGAACTAAGAGAATGAAGTACACAACTTATTGCTTGGTTCTGGTTGTCGGAAAGGCCCGTCTTCACGGCGGTGTTTGCTTTGCCATGATAGAATAGAGAAGGTTGGGGAGAAATTCGAAATTCGTGGAGGAGTTTTCTCTTGACATTATAGATATATGACTTGAGAAGCGATAAATTTTTAGGAATCAGTACAAAAATCCCATGTCCGGGTATCCTCATAGCTGAAATCGTTGTGAGTGGGAAGAAGATACCTTTCGAGCTCGCCGATGATGCGCCACCAAAAAAACCGTCCGACCTTTGCCGACCTTTGACATGATTTGTGGTCTTTTGTGGTCCAACAGAAGATTGCCACTCAAACACAACAAACACGAGGACCGAAACGGCAACTGACGCAATCATTTATTGAACAAAATCCACCAACAGAGCAAAACAAGCTGCAATAGAATTAGAATGAAATGGAACGTTTAATCTGATAGTATGTCGAGCAGCATCAGTAGAGTGAAAAGGAGGAATATCGAAGACAGACTGTGCACACAATGAAAAACCCCAACACCAAAATACTCGGCGGCACAATCATCGCCCTAGTTCTAATCGGATCATACCACAATTCATCACAAATTCATGAACTGAAACCAGCTGTGTTGAATGATCACGATCTACCTTCGCCTTCCCGTCGATTTAAGAGCAGAATTAACAATACCAATGGTGGATTGAGTCAGCAGCAAACTTCTTTGCCTTCTTGTCTCAAGGCACGCACGGATACGGTTCCACCGTCAATGTTTGGGAAGCTTCCTCGACCTTTTGTCAATTTGGGATTTCCAAAGATGGGTGAGCCCAGTAACTTTGTATTTTTTTGTATCATGCTTTTCATTCATTCTAACCGTTGAAAATCTAAACCTATCTGACAGGAACCTCGTCGCTTCATTCCTTTTTCGAATGTGGTAACATGAAATCACACCACTTTTCTTGTGGTCGAGACTTGAAAACGAAGAGAATGATAAGCTGTGCGAATTGTATTATGAAATCTATTGCAGCAAACAAACCTCCATTGGAACTTTGCGAGGAAGCCGATGTGTACAGCCAGATAGACAACGGGACATTCTTCCCTCAAATTGAATATCTTGATGAATTTCATGAAGGTCATCCACGTGCAACCTTCTTTTTAACATTCCGAAATATGACCAAGTGGTACCATAGTCTTTCACATTGGCCACCTCGACCCAAAGGACCGCATATGAGTGGTAAGCTTTGCTGTCATTGAGATATCGAATATCGACCCACACTATTTTATCTATTGAATTGATCAACAATATTTTGCTCCTTCATCCATTCAATCAGACCGTCTGAAAAAATTTGAGATAACCGGTTTTCCTTCTGGCAAAGGCAAGAACGAAGAGGAGTTTACCGAATGGTTTTGCAATCATGTTCTTCGCGTGAGAGAATTGGTGGACACCTCAGATCATCATCATCTAATTGAAGTAGATATTGAAGATGATACCATTGCAGGGAGGATGAGTGACATTTTTAATATTAGTGCAGGCTGCTGGGGTCATTCTAATATGAATTTATTGCTTAATCCTGATGCTAATGTGAGTGAGGTTTCTATTAACAAACGACAGATGCAATTACTTAAGAAGCGGCAAGAAAAGGAGAAAAGTATCAAGAGAGAAAACCATAAAGGGGGTTGGAAGTATCGTCATAAAGATAGTTTTAATGATGATGATGATGATGAGGTACAGAGTGATCTATTATTTGATGATGAACAGGAACGTGGCAAGACAAGGCATATTGATACAAATTCGTGCTTTCAAGCAAGGAATGATACCATTCCACCATCTTTGTATCAAAAACTTCCAAAACCATTCATCAATCTCGGCTACCCCAAAATGGGGACTACCTCCCTACACAAGTTTTTCCAATGTGGTGGGATTACTTCATACCATTACCTTTGTGGCAAAGGAGGCAAAACAAAACCACCGTGCGCCGAGTGTATCAAGCAGTCAGTTTCACAAGGCCAACTACCGTTTGCACAGTGCCAAGATGACGGAGAAGCGTGGGCACAGATAGATAATGGGAGGTACTTTCCTCAGATTCAGCTACTTGATAAATTCGTGGAAGGATACCCAGAAGCTACTTTTATTTTGCTATTTCGTAACATGGAAAAGTGGTACAATAGTATGGAAAATTGGCCCCCCAACAGGACAAAGATGCCACTGTCTCAGAGACTTTTGAATTCGAACATACCTGGCTTGTACAAAGCTAAAGGCAATAAAGTTTCTACATTCAGTGAGTGGCACTGCAATCACGTAAATCGAGTGAGAGATATAGTATCAAAGTCTCCCTCTCATTCACTGGTCGAGATTGACATTGAAGATCCCGCAGCAGGAGAGTATTTAGAAACAGTCTTCGGGATTAAGAAAGCATGCTTTGGCATGAAAAATACGCATGCAACACCAAAAAGTAGCACGGACGCTTGAACTTGTTTTGTAGGTAAAACATAAAGCAAAACACAACCATTTTTAAACCCTATTATTACCTCACCAACAAGTTACTTAACCAATAGATAGCTTGCAAGAACTGAGACTGCACACTGTCAAAATCTACGTCATCAACAAATTTTATTTGTGGATCTCCCATAACAGAACTCTGGGTGGCACGAAACAATATGACTTGTTTCCTAGCCGCTGGACACTCGTATAACTTAGAAGCCATCACGAATAATATGTACCAAGATGAACAGCATCCACCACTTAACAACATCCACCACTTTGAGAACTATTCTTCGCCCCACTATCCAATTTCACACCACTCGATCCGCCTGGACCCCCAGCCGCCATACCAACCTTAATACCAAAACTTTCATTACTGACATCGATCTTTCCACTCACAATGTTTCCATGTATTTCTTCTGCAGTATTTATAAACGCCTGCTCAACATTGTAAGCAGTCTTTGCACTGGTCTCCATGAAAATCAGTCCATGCTTTTCCGCAAAAGCCCTACCCTCCTCTGTAGACACTGCCCTCCGATGCTCCAAATCATTCTTATTCCCAATAAGCATAATCACCATGTTACTTTGACTATGTTGTCTTGCTTCCTCCAACCACCGCCCCAGATGTTTGAAGGTATCCCTCCTCGTAATATCGTAGACGAGCAATGCCCCCGCCGCTCCTCTATAGTACGATCGAGTAATGGACCGGAAGGATTCTTGACCGGCAGTATCCCATATTTGAAGTTTGACGGATTTATCAGCAATTTGGATCATTCGGGCACCGAATTCAACTCCGATGGTTAGGTCGTGGACGGGTTGGAAGCGTTTGTCGGTGAATTGGAGGAGGAGGCAAGATTTGCCTACACCTGTACACAAGGAAGAGAATAAAATCACAGCTTGAGATGACATTCTGTCAAGATAATGCATTTGCGCACAATCAGATTGCTCCAACTTAAGATACATATTACATCATCTTCATGTCAGGATAGACAATTTATTTGAGCAAAAGAAAGAAATAGTGTATCTTTCTATTCACAACTAACTTATGCAATGAACGCAAAGGCTTTTGCAATCAGATCAAAAATTTAGGTCTCATCCTGTGCAGAGCTGAAGCTACATGTAATCCCCCCTCACTAAATCATTGTTTGCATTTTCAATGCACAGATTCTTTACAATCGCCAGCCCAACCTCCGCGATCACCGATCACAGAGAGAAAAACAAAAACTCACCGGTGTCCCCGATAATTATGTATTTGAATAGATATGCATAAGACATACTTCTGCGGTGTTTTCTGCTGCCTGATTGTTATCCCCCCACGTCGATAGTGGCTTCTATCAGATTCAGTCGGGCGAAATGCTGACAGAATAATAATATGGTGATGGTGAGCGTTGATTCTGATTTGGTTCTCGTTGGGAGTTGGAGAGAGAAAAAAAGATGTGATGAGTGATGAGAGTGTGAGTACCATACCTATCTAGTAGATAGTGTTTAGAGTAACACCTACCCCTAGATAGAATTGATACGGTAGGTATGGTACGCTAGGTATCTAGGTACATAATCGAAGAGCAGGAGCAGCAAAGCATGAGAGGTGAGCGCCACGCAGCGCCCCGCCTAGCTTCGCTCGTCACACGGCTCGATCAAAATGCCCGAGAATCGCCTCTCCGCCTCCAAATCCTCA
>JALLPH010001277.1:0-15892 GCA_036939855.1 Cyclotella choctawhatcheeana
TCAATTTCTAGGCTAAAAGCCCAACACACTCTTCCTTCCTTTTATCTAGCACCTCTGCCGCGTCAAGCTGATGGATTCTGAACCTCCGGAGCCATCAACCGGCTCAGTCGCAGCAGTCGCAGCGCCTCAGTTGCCTCCGCAGGTCCCATTGCTGGCGCCTCCCTTGCTTTCTCCGGCAAAGCGATGGAAAGATCTCGTCCCTGGTGCTAATCCCTGCTCTGTGGATGATCTCACTGCGATCACCGCTCAGTTGGATCTTCAGAGGAAGGACTCTATTTTCAAGAGCGTCCCGTCTGCCCTCAACAGAAGTATCGGGAATCCTCTGAAGCCTCCAAATCACATTCTAGCCGGGAAGGATATTGCAACTACAGTTTCGAATCTCGCGAAATGGGGCACCATGACTGAGCAGGAGCAACGCCGTGAGGTTGAGAAGGCCAGAGCTTTGTCTGCCAGTGACAAGGCCAAATTCCGCCGGCTTATCAAGAAGATCAATCCGGCACAGTCTCTCCCCGCAACAAACGGAGAAGATACTGCTACTGCCGCGGACGACTCCGCCACTACCCAATCAGGCACCTCTGGAACGCGTTCACCCCCACGGCGTCGGCGTCGCATCCAACCTCTTCAAGACGCAACTTCACAAGAGGATCCACCGGCTGCATCTACAACAACTATACAAGCACCATTTCAACATATTGGTCTTGTCTCAACTGAAGAGCAGAGGGCAGCTATCCTTCAGCAACGAGAAGAGCAACTGCAGGCTCATCGCCGTCGAAGGATGGGAGAGCCGGCAAAGAAGTCGAATCAGTTGAATGATTCGACTGCGCAGAAAGCTGCTTTGCAACTCCTGCAATGCTTTTCGAAGTCCTTATCCACAGTACACGTTGAAAATGAGGCCGACTCCGGCGTCTTAGATTGCCAGCATACGATGGTTTTGATAACATACTGTGATGTCAAGCCTTCTTTGCCTCAAGGTGGCGCGCCTCTTACCATACAATCTATCCAGGCGAAGAAACCGACAATGCGAATCTGTGCTTTCGGGGAACAAAAGACAAAAGCCGTTCTGCAGATTGCCGGAAAGCTTCTTTCGCCGATGATTTCTGACGAGAATCGACCAAACGTTGACTTGGAATGGATTGTAAAGGAAGACGGAAAGAGCTACATCGACACAATGCAACAAAAGATTGACTCGCTTCTACTCTCGAGAGCTCAACCTGGGAGACAAACTCTCACGTCAGAACAAGTCCAACTATCTATGCCTGCCGGTGAGTGTATTGTTGCCTCTTGTTTTCATTGCTACACTAAGTTCATTCTAACGTATTCATTAGACCGTTACTTCGAGCATTAGTTTATAGCTACAGGCCAAATGACAATAAGACAGAAAGATCTTCAACATCATCTATTGTACCGGCGGATGCAGTTGTTGGGTTACCCGACAAATACTTGGTTGAATATGCATCGCGCAGCTCTTGGACTTTTGTATTGTTTGCTTCATTGATACAAAGACTCATGTAACGAGACTCACACACGTTTGCAAGTCTTTCGGATACCGTATTATTCATTGCAGCTTCGTCAGAGATGATTTGTTCACTAATGGATTGTATTGTTGTGGATGTCCACTGAGGATTGTCTGCAATAAACTTCTCTCGCATTCGACAAATTAAAGTAGCTAATTCACTCTTCTTGTCAGACTTACGTTTGTATGGTAAAGGTATATTTGGATACAACTGTTTCCACTCAACTGTAGTACTTTTTGCCACCTGTCTCAATTCTTTCTGACTGTAATTCTGTACAACAAAATCTACCGTTGTTGACGTTGATTGACTCTTGTTTATTGCATTCCTATCTGCTCTTGCTTTAGTTGTTGGTTCTATGCATCGCAGCAGCTGAGAATCTTTCACTTCTTCCTCGTCAGACAAGGGCGTACTTCTGAGACGATAGTGAATGTAACTATCCATACGTCTTTCTCCACTGACATACCAATCAATCATCTCCGGACTCATAATCGGCGATGCACTATCAATTTGAAGCATGTTTGCATCCCTCTTCTTCCAGAGACCAATTTCGTCAAAGTAAACCAACGAGAGACAATACACACCACCTACATTCTGAAATGTCCCGTCTGAGTTTGACTTCATCCGGTTCAAATCTCTTCTTAGTGCTGCCTTGAACTCTCTCCTCTTACTAACCAACAGCGCATCTCTTTCTAGCTTTCTTTCAGTACCCCTTCGGTAAAACTTCCCAAGGCCACCACCTCTTAAGTCTTTAACCAACCACTCAACAAATCTATCCACGAAGATGTTCTTGCCATTCTCTGTCTTCTTTGTCATTAGTAACTTTTCATATATCTTCTTATCAGCGGCAGAAGAGCATTCCCACCACTGGAAGAACTTTGCAAGAATGAACGTGTATTTTGTTGCATGGTTAGTCGTGAACAACGGAGCCGCAAACTTCAGCGCACATACAAACATGTCTGCATCAGCTTGTTCCTCAGATTGGTGCATCAAAAATACTGCCTCTGCGGTTCGCATCTCTGAAAAGATTTGTGCATAAATTGGTGTATGCTTTGCAGCATCCATTAGGAACTCATATGCCTCAACTGCTGAAACGCCATCTGTATCTCCACGCTCTCTCTTCTCCTCTAAGCAAGCTGATACAACAGAGGATATCAGAGCAAAATAGTACATGACCATTTCCTCTATGACTTGATTTGGGTCACCTGGATTGAAGACCCAGGCTCTTTGCTTGTCTGATGGTCTCCATAACTTCCATATTGAATTCATATGTCCGGGAGCAAACATCCTACCTCTCATTCTAAGGATTTCTAGCATGCTATGGAATCCACCATTCAATACAGTATAGACTTTATCGGCATTTTCTTTCTGTTGAAGTCGCAACATTGCAAAGGATGGCGAGCCATCTCCAGATAGAACTGGACCGTTAGCTTCCATCCACGGCACGGGCCACTTTTCACGAGGCCATCCTGCCTCTGCCCACGGATTTCCTTCAAACACAACTGATGGATCGGCATCTTCTTCACTTACAGGATCATCTCTGGTGCATCCTAAAGTCTGACTCAAACACATATCTGCAATATCGGTGTAATAGTTGACAATACCTTCAACGACCGGTGTAGAATTGAGATCACCGTGAAGAGGTAAGTCTATTGTTGTGTTGTTAATGTCGTAGATTGATTCGTATGCAGTATCTACAGCATCGTCAAACTCGTCTTCGTCTAAATCACGCATGTTGTTTACTTGTCCAGAATCCACGGACTGAAATGTGACGTTGTCTGTGTAGTCAATTTGCTCGGCTGATCTGATACTGCGCCGTTTTGATGTTGCATACGGAATCTTGTAGGCCGAAAAAACACCTCTTCCATTGGTTCTTTGGATGAACTCTCTCGCTTCATCAACAGTTGGAAAGTGGTTTTGATTCATGCCATCGATGACCCATTCAAATGATGATAGAGTGAAGGATAACATCATCTCCGCATCATCTTTGTTGATTTCGAAGACGTAGTCATCGACGTTCCATTCGCGACGTTCGCTACATAAATACTTTGGATCTGCGTATGCTAAATCAGGAGGTAGTTTTGGGTTGGGATAGACTCCTAGATTTATCATGTACTCGACGTCATAAAACATGACAGCAAGAAGAGTGAATTGCTCGTATCCCGCTCTCTTTCTGAAACCCATGTTGTCGTATGGTCCTTGCAAGACACCATAGCCCCTGCCCTTTGGCTTCCACCCTTTCTCGATAGTTGCTTTCACTGCTTTATCAGATGAAACAGCCAAATTCTTTTGGTGGCGACTCAAACCTAATGAGCACAAGAAGTCTACCACAACAGAGCTAACATGAGACGACACCATCAGATCGGATATTGCATTCTTTAATGGACTTCCACGATTTCCACCACCCTTTGCGGTGCGGATAAGATCAGAGGCGACAAATGTTGTAGTGGCTTCTTTGTGCTCTAACTTCTCAACAGGACCATCACCGTCACGTTGCTTCAATGACTTCCCGGTGGCAATTCCATGTACAAACCGACGCAAATCGGAGTAATCCTCCCTCTCGAGAGTATTGACTGTGTTTTGATTGGTAAATGCTGAGTGTGTCTCCCTGTTTCTAAAGTCGATAGGAGACTGTAGAAAAGGATGAAGAGATTCACCGATGGACGCAAAGTTGTCGGAGTGTACTGGACCATGTTGACGGTGTTCGTGAAGGATTGCTGAATACGTGCGTGTCTTTGATGGATCATTAGGGCTCATCACTGAAAATGTGATGAGGCCCTTTTGCTTTCTGTATTCTTGCGACCGGCTAGCAAAGTGTTCTATGGGCTGTTGAATGGCGTTGGGTTCGGTACGGATAGGCTCTGGGAGTGACTGAAGAATAGGATCTTTGTGCTTCGTGAGAGCGTACTCATAGATCTGCCACGATCGGCTCTGGAGTCTGCAACCATCGGAAGGACATGAGATTGGACCCTCACGTGAATCTCTTTCGACAAGAGCTGTCACAAAACACGAGAAGCACAAGGTGTGACTGCAAACACTGTTGTCGGGCGGAGGTGTCGAAGTCAGAGAAGCGTACGGTTGGTTGAAAAGCCTGCATCGGCAACCAACACACAAGACTGACGGAGCATCGCGGCCTCTTTTGCGTCGCCTTAGAGAAGAAAACATCACCGCTCTGTCAAGTGAATGCCAACGAAGTGGGTCAGCAGTCGAAGCATAAGAATAGGACGTGACATGAGGGTTCCGATAGCTAATGAGTGGCTGTGAGGGCGAGGAGGGAGAAGGAGGAAAGATTTCGCAGTGAAAAAAGGATTGAAAATGAAGGTTTTCGAGGGCCGTGTCATATCTAGAGTTTATTGTTCTATGATGATGATGACATTAATATGGCCCCAGAGATTAAGGTAAAACCATTAATCTGATTTTACAGACTCCCATTTTCATTTGGTATCTAGGTAGGTACTCGCGTATTCTAAGGTAAAGACGGTACTCTCGGATTCTAAAAATGTTAAAGACGGTTAAGCATGAAGTCCGTTCTTCTCGCTGTGTTTTTTCTACACCATCCCCATGTGTCATCTGCAGTCGATCGTTTCGAGGTGGAATACGCGAAACCTCTCCTGTTTCAAAACGATGCGGCTTGGGTCACTTCGAAAAACGATTGTAGCATCCAAGTACGCAACATTGTTGATGGCTCTGTTATGTGGTCTCAACATTTCTGTAGTGGTACTTCTGATAAACATGATACAGCTATCCTGGGGAAGGGCGTGTACACATTTGATTCTGGAGTCTTGCGCTCTTGGGACGTCGGTACAGGTGTGGAATGGGAAACGAATGTGCTATCCGAACTCAATGATCCGACAGACACTGATCCGTTCGTAGTTGACAATAAACCCCGTCTCTTGTCTGTGCAGACATCATCAAATTCAATTCTTGCAGCCGTTGTATCTAGAGGCAATAGAGAAAGTTTAGTCCTCGTCGATTCCGCTACGGGCAAAATTATGAGATCAATCTCGGCCCGAAAATTGTTGAATTCTGCCAAGCGGAAACCGCTCAAGTATGCAAAATTTCTTGGAATTGTCTCCTCGGGTAATGGCATTGGATTGGTCACTGCCTATACGGATGATAGAAATTGCAAATTTTCTTCCATGGCGTACAGTAATGTCCAAATTACTGCAGATGATAATGACACAACATCATACGAAGTGGTTAACACAATTTCACTTCAAACTAGCTCTTCCGATGAAATAATATACAGTAGCATCAAAACATGGGCAGACAAATCAAAGCTCTATGTCCTTGGAATCAGAAAGTACGCATCTCACATTAGAGTCGCAAGTTTTGATACTCAGACTGGTGATGCAAAAGAAAACGATGCTTTGGCGTTGACGAGTTCTGCGCCGTCAAATGAAGATGGCATTACTATAAGTGATATTTGGTATCAAATGCTTTGGATAGAAAGCATTACCATCGATGATTTGACTGATTCAGGACGAGTTATCAGAATTGCAGGCCAAGATGGACGACTTCCAACGTATTATCGAGTAGACAGCCTTGTGATTGTTAGAGATAATGAGTCCGGTGGTTTATTTTGGAAGAAGTTTTCTCATAAGAATGACGATGATGATGTTCAAACGGAGGCTTTGGCGTATTGTCCTGATATGAATGTGGCTATTGCGGCTAACTCAGACGTTGGGGAGGGAGTTACTACTCTGTCAGTCTATAAAACATCTGAGGATCATGTTACGTGGTCTGACGTGACTTTTGATGGTGTACATGTAATCATTCCAAGTGCCGATGATGGGTCTTCGAGAGGCCTTCCCACCTTTGCTCATTTAGTGAAATGCAATGCTTATTCAATGACAGCTGTTGTAACTGCTAAGGGTGGTATAGCTGTGGGACTTCGGGTTGACAAGAGTGCTTCCTCTTTGGTTGCAACTAGGCTTTGGTCAACAGAAGAGAATGTTCATGTAAAATCTATTGGGACTGGAAGTGATGAACTCTAGCTTGTGGTATTAACAAACGATGACATTTGGATTGCCAGGATTTGAATTTTGCCTGCAGACGCAGACAACAGAAAACAAAAATTTTTTTTCTTCACGTAGATAGCTTGTACCACCTATCTAATTTACATACCTCCAAATCTTCTACATACTCTACTTGCCATACCATAAGATCCAGATCATCATCATCATCCGAGTCCGACATAGGATAATAATATTGTCATCATGGCACCCCTCCTAGCAACTCTTGTCCTATCATTACTGCTGCTCTCGCCAACAGCAGCCCTTCACGCCGACGAGGCAGGTCTTACAGACTTTCTCATACGAACGCCCGGTCACGGCCATCACGGTGTGCAATACGGTCAAACCTTGAAGGTTGACGATGACATTGTTTGGGTTACCAGTGAGAGCGGACCTGGTTCCATTGATTCCAAGAAAGCTGCTGATACAAGTTGTTATGTGGCAGGAAGGAATGTAACTGACGGCGCAGTACTTTGGAGAGTGAATGCCTGCTCTTCTCCCGATGGCAGCCATTCTACTTTGGTTGTGGGGGAGATGGTCCACACGTTAGACGACAGGGGGTTATTAACTGGGTGGAAGATGGATGGTTTGAAGTGGAATGTTGATGTGATCTCATCATTTGATTCTCAAGAGAATGTTGAAGCATCTCGTCTCATTTCAGCTAACTACAAGGGCAATGCAATTATCGGATCGGTGCTACAAAGAGAGGGTGATGAGTACTTAGTGATACATGATTCACTGACTGGTGAAGCTGTTACTCCTGCAGCGCTTTCAGCAAAGACTTTGCTACAGAAAGCCAAGCTGAAATCATCCTCTCGTTCGCATATAATTGGCATGCTATCTTCTAACAGCAAGCTGGGAATTATCTCTGGTTATTCCAATGATAAGAATGAAGTAAATTTGTCTTCGGTGGCTTATACTGAGCTTGAGGCTGGTCAATCTGCTAGTACTATTGTGCTGAAGTTGGCGGGGGATGTTTCAAATGTGGCTCTTACGGCCGCTTCGATAAGAGCTTTTGCATTCAAAGAGAGAGTGTATGTCATGGGCATTGAGAAGGGGAAGAATTCAAAGTTTTCAATCGCAACGTTTGGGACCAGAGGTAAAATAGGCGGCAAGGTCATATCTATGGGTTTCCCACAACTGGAGTTCACGGGAATATCTGTTGATGAATCCACTGAGACTGGGAGGGTTCTTGGCATTGTTGGCGAAGATGTAAAAGGGCGTCGTGTTGTGAGTGTTGTCACGGTGAAAGAAAAGACGGAAGGGGAGCTGTTCTTTGACAAAAATTCAACTGGAGAAAACCACGATGCTCTCGTCTATTGTTCTAATATGGATATGGCTCTTGGTGCTTCTGAAAGAGAGGACGGGAGCACTGTAATTTCCTCTTCCGGTGCCGTGATTAAAGGAGACAACACGTTGAGTTCATCTTCTGGTGAAAAGAGTATAGCAAGTTTCGTAGATATGGCATATTTGGTGGAGTGTAAAGCTGATTTCATGACAGTTGCATTCACTACAAAAGGAGGAACGACTAGTACCATTCGACTTGACAAACACGATTCTACTGCCTACACGGCAAAGCAATTATGGACTACTGAGGAGGCATTAGGATCAATTTCTTCGGCAGTGTTTTTAGATGAAACCCATGCTGTCAGTATGAGCTCTGATGGGTCTGTGAATGCTGATGAAGAGGAAAAGAATGCGTTGCAAAAGCTAGAATTTTCTTCTAGGATGCAAGCTCAAATGTCATCTCTTAAAAACTTTTTATTTGAAGGTGGCATCTTCTCGTCCTTAGCCTCCATGGCTCTGATGTCAGATGAAAAGAAGGCGGAGAGAAACTTTCACTTTGGATTTGCCAAACTATCTATTCTCTTGTCGGAGAGTATGAGCCGTATAATTGCACTGGATACTGCCAAGGAGGGCAAGGTGGTCTGGGCCATGAATTTGAACCCTGATGGAGTTGTGCATAAGGTTATTCATGGGGGACAATCTTCTTCATTGAATGACCCTCATGGATATGGTGGTGTGCATGATCATGAGTTGTTGGTAATGAGTCTTGTTCCCACTAAATCCAAGCCAAAGTCTTCCATTGAATGGAGATGCTTTGATGGCATGACAGGGAAGGTATTTTCGAATGATACTGTAACAGTGTCTTCGGGGATAGCTCAGATTGTTCCATTGCGTTCACATTTGCACCATTCCACAAATGACAATAGAAGCTGTCGTCAGGTTGCATTAGTGATTCACGATGATGATTCAATCAGTTTGATTCCTGACTCGGATCGATCCTATGCTATAGCGGATGAGGCCATGTCATCCGCAGAGAAATCTGGACTATTCGTACATACAATTGATAAAGATAGTGGCGTATTTCGTGCAATGCGAGTTGCCCGAAAATCCGGTTCGTCGCTGAAACCAGGCTCAAAACCGTTTGAGCTGGTCACAGTCGGCAAAGCCCTGTTTGATCCATCGCATGAAAAGATTGTCAATATTGCTTATCCTCAAAGAAATGAAGTAATTCAGTCTCCAAGTACTGTCCTTGGTGATGATGCTCTTCTCTTGAAGTATCTCAATCCTCATCTTGTCGTGGTTGTAACAGAAGCTACCAAATCTTTCCTTGCCGAGGTTACGTCAGAATCTGGAACTGATGGCGAGTCGTTTTATAACGCCTTGGCTTCTGCCGATAATTCGTCTTCAGGTCAAAAGAGGAAGCCACTAGGTGCATCCAAGCCTGGAGAGGCTCCTCCTGTGGCTAGTAGTATGATCACCCCCTCTTTATTTGTCAGTCTTGTAGATTCCGTCTCTGGTCAGATACTTCACCGTGTATCTCACGCTCATGCTACTAAAGACGATATCAAAGCTTCAATCAATGTCCCTGTCATAATCAGTGAGAATTGGGTAGTATATTCATTTTTTAATCAACGAACACGACGCACCGATGTTGGAGTCCTTACACTCCATGAGGGCATGATTGATAAGAATGGCCTCACGGCATTCAATGGTCCAGAGCAAGAGGTCATATTTTCTAGTCTTGAATCAGCTAAGCCCATTGTGCTAAGCAAGACTTTTGGAATAACCAAGGTCGTAACCGCACTTGGGGTTACTGTTACCAAGGCTGGTATTAGTTCCAAGCAGTTTCTATTTGCAACAAGTAATGATCAGGTTATTTCAATGGATCGTAGATTGATGGACCCTCGTAGACCTAATGGAGAGCTCAAGACAACTGAGAAATTAGAGGGCCTCGTTCAGTAAGTTGATTTGACTCCTTTGATCCTTTTTTTCTTCATGCATCCTCTTACGGCTCCCCACATTTCATTTTAGATACTCCCCTTTATTGCCTGTGATGCCGCTCCGCACTCCATCTCACGTCTACGAAGTATCTAATGTCCAATCAGTTTTGTCCACAGCTGCCAATGTCGAATCGCAATCACTTCTGTTGGCCTTTGGAGGACCTGATGTTTTCTTCACTCGGTTGGCTCCCTCAAAAGGTTTTGACTTACTCCCTGATAACTTCAATAGGGGATTGTTGTCGGTTGTTGTTATGGGAATGGCAACTACGCTTTTGTCACTCAAAGGAATGAACAGGAAGAAAATGGTGCAGACTGCTTGGTCATAAACACAAGTATGCACTTTAACATAAATAGAAAACAGCAAGTAACTCAAAGTAACTAGAATGATCTTTGACCCTTTTACACTGATTCAAGTAGATATACGCTTATTTTACGTCTTTCGGCACTCAACCTCACAACAAATGCCGAAACTACCGTCGTAATGCTGGCTCAACCCAATGATTATCGGTGAAATCGCATTATTCCCCCTCAAATTAACACACACATAGCACTAATTTCCATACAGTTTTTGCGTGGCTCTCACCCTAGCGGTGGGAACTTCCAAACTAACCTCGCAACACTTAGAGAGAAGAACATCCACAGCTTTCTGAGCATTTGATTGGAATTGTCCCTGCATTTGCTGGATTTCTTTGTTGGTTTCGGCTTGAAGTTTATCCGAGGAAGCTCCACCAGAACCACCTGTGGTCATAATTAATTTGGTGATTTGAGGTCGGAATTAAATAAAGGATGAACTGCCCCTCACAAATAATGATTGGAAACTCACCTTTGTTGGCCACATTCTTATTGAACGCGTCCTGTTGTTCCCTCCTATAAGCAGCAATGAGCTCATCGGCATCCGCTTGAGCTTGCTTCATGCGGTCTCCACGAGCTGGAGAAATAAAACGAAAAGATCACACGATATGAGTAAATTACTAGGAAGCAATCCATTTGAAACAGTGTAGCTCTCTAACGACAGAACGTCTCATGGACAACTCAAATAACATTCAACCGCTCCCAAAAACATATTAAAATATTGTACACTCTCACTCTAATGTTCATTGCAGGCATCGAGAACAAAAGACATGATTGAGTGCGACCACATCATCATCATCCTCCTAGTACACCCCCCGACTCGTATCAATATCCTGTACCTAGACGTGCATAGATCCCCGTTCTCTCAAGTGAAGAAACGAATAAAAAACTGACCAATTCTAGCCTCTGCCACAATTTGAGACGCTCGCGTCTCGGCAGCCATTAGTTCTTGAATTCCGGATCCGCTGTTCATGGTGGTAGATGGTGGTGCTGTTGTTGTGATAATATTATGTGTCGGTTGAAAAAATTCAATGAAATATCTTTGCTGGGGAAAATCTCAGCACTTGTAACGAGAAAGTGGAGTCTCTCTGGCGAGGACAGGTGTTAAGTAAATTTAAGAATGATCACATCCTTTCGGCTAAATTAGATACATCATGTACCATGGAGGCGGGTATCAAAATGGGGCGCAGGCCACTAATTTGGGGTTCCAAATATTGAGGCCTAGTTATCATGAAGCACTAATTCAGTGTTCGAAATTTGCATCCGCCTGTGTGCTTCTCATCCCACCCCGTGAAGTCTTCACTGGCACAATATCGAGTAAAATCCTTCGAATTCACCATTCACCATTCACCATCATCTGCGTACTTACAAGTTACGAGGAGCGAGGAGTCAGATGCGAACTCTAGTAGCTCTAGGATCTAGGGGTTTCTCTCCAGATTGCTTACAGGAGGTCACTCTTCTAACAACCTCATCCCTCTCTTTGCTAACAAAGCAGAGGAAAATGCAACATCATCATCATACCTGTATGTAGCCCTAATAATAAGGCACATGAGGCACTGAGGAAGCGAAAGTTCCTCCCTTTCAATCAGTGTTACGCATTGGAAAGTTCCTGCCTTTCAATCAGTGTTACGCATTGGAGAAATTGACATCCCGTCTTCACCAACGGCTGCCAGACAAGCAAGAGTTTTCAAAACTTTCTAAAAGTCTTTATTAACTTCTCCAAATGGCCTTACAACAAGAGGGATCACCTGTTCTCCAACGAACCTCTTTTGTGTGGATTCAAATGGAAATGGACCTACTATTCCATATTTAGATACACACGCGTAACAATTTGTACAAATATCCCATATCAGAGCCAGACGGACACTTTAGTGTCCCTGGTGAAGGTTTATGTAGACTCCAGTATTATGTTGTCCAGAGGGTCACTTTAGTGTCCCTAGTGTCCCTCAAGCCAGAGTTGGGGTGTAGATTTAGATCTTTTTTGTAGAGGGTAGTAACTAGCCGTCCATTCTCAATAATGATGGTAAGGTCCATAAAATTGACTGAGTTTCAAAGTTTGTTACATTCCCAAAGCCAGAGAATCCACTCTCCTCCTTGGCCATCTCCAAGCCCTCACTGAATTGGTGATATACCCATTGCTATTAAACCACAACCCTTCTGATTTTATCCAACCCTGCAGTACCTACTACATACTACACATATAATTGCTCTCAATGTCACAGAGACAATTGACAATACAGTTTATTAATTTAATAAATTACCGTGCTGAAAAGTTAGATTTTACCATACTGGCCTCTAGTTGTTTCTTGCTTCTTGCCATAGTGGCGCTAGTTAAAAACCTAACTTTGTTACGCGACAAAATATGACCAAATACATTATGTCTTATCTCTCTGTAGGTCTTACTAAGCAATTACTTACATTGATGGTTAGCTATATCCGTATCGGCATTATTGCAATGGACAGCCAAAGTTGGCCTTTTAAAGTAAGGATTTGGGTTCAAAATTGGGGTGCTTGTGCTTTTTGAAAATTCAAGTGGGGGCGCTCACCTCTCATGAGATTACTTGTGCTTCTTCTTCTTCTTTCTTCTCTCTCCAGGAATATGAACCAGATTCCACACCTATAATTCCTTCTCCCTTCGACTTCCTTCTAACAGATAGAGATAGCTCTCATTGTATGTTTCTTGTCAGTGGCATTCTTATGAGCATACATCCAGTGAATGATTTTTTGAAACCAGCACAAGCCAGTATGCATCTTTAAACTTGCTTGATTAGGGTCTGTTGCTATTGTTGTATTACTTATTGGATTTGCAAAAACCTCGAACTCGAAGTACTCATGTACGCTCTCCATCTCTGCTCCACATTAAATGTATGTCAGTATTATCTACTAATGCTAAAGGTTGAATGACTCCAACAAATATCTTAAATCATTAAACTTTCAAGTAACATACATCAGTGTGTGTTCCTCCACATTGCAATAGGGCCTACCTATCCTAGGTAGGTAGGTATGGTACTTAGTGCCAAGAGTGAGGATGAGAGTGTCGAAGAGCGAGTCTTGTGAATTGTGAAAAATACAAGACTCCTCTGCTCGGTGTTTTCTGCACCAAAACGAAAATCTAAAATCTTGTTTCCTTCCACATCGCCTTGCCACGCCATCGCTCTCTCTCAAGACTCAAGACAGAGATGTCTTTGTTTCAGCTAGCTGATTGGCAGATGGCTGACAACGAACAGAGCATTTTCATCAAATCATCAAAGTATCATGCCTTTATCAAATGACGGGAAGCGTATTTATGTAGAGGGATCTGAAGTTGCAACTCATGAATCTCTACCCCTCGAACAAGAAGTTGAAAAGAAACAGGTACCAATTGAAACTAATGATGTCGATGATTCGAAAGCTGAACTCAACGTCAAACAGAAGGAAGAGAGGCAGATTCGTGCATACAAGAAGTTGAAAGCACTAATTAAGAAGAATTTGTTGGAGAGGGAATTCACAAAATCAAGTTTCCAACAGTCTCTTCCTCATACCTCGCACTCCGTGACTATAGATCCGTGGCCCCAGCACTCGCGGGATGACAAACAACTTGAAGCGACGGTCAAAAGGAGCGCATTTAACTTATATGCTTTGATGCGCTGCTGTCATGAAGTGAGCATTGATGACTTCTCCGTTACAGATGACGAAGACCAATTCTTAGAGAGGGCATATTGTGGCGATAAGACGCTCGTTCGACCAGAGCGAAACGATCGAAGACGGAGTTTATTGTCATTGCTTCAATTGGGCTCTGCGAAAAGGCTACATTACAACAATGTGACTGTACCAAGCTCAGAAATCATTGAAGAACTTGAAGAGGAAGACACGGAAGACGAAACCACTAACTACTCGGATGAAACAGGAGCAGGCTATGTCTTTCCGGAGCCTCCTAAAGATGCTACAGAAGAAGACATGATAAGGTTTTATTGGGAGATTGCGTATGGTGAAAATTACAAAGAAATCATCAAGAGCTTGGAGAAAAAACAGGAGATGATGATGAGCGTCACTCCTGCCAAAAGTTGGTAAGTTTAAGTACTCGTTGTGTTTATCGTAATCCCATTTTTCTGTATCAGTCAATCAAATAACTATGTTTTGTCAGTCTCTCCACTAAGAAAATCAACAAATGCAATCCAGAAAAAATCAATAAATGCCAACCAAAGAGAAGTCAGTTTTTCCGCGGTGAACCTTGTGAAATTTAGTTGGTCCCCCGGGCCTCCTCTATTTTTATGTGTCCAATTATGGTTTTAAGTAACAACCCAGCTAAATCTTACTTAATTCTCTGAGCTGTGTTCCTAATCAATAGTTCAAACTGAACTCGTGAGCAAAAATATATCCATAATCAAGCAAGTAAACACGAGTGCAACAAAGCACTGAAATGATCCCATATTTTTTCTGCCGATGGCTGTGCCCGTCCAAGGACAACTAATTGAGAAACATAAGTAAGATTTTGACTCGACCATGTAGCTAAATAATGCATTCCACACCAAGAACAGACACTCACGTATGATCGAATTCTTCGATAATGCACTTGCAATCAGAATCGTACATAGCAGTTTTTGGCCTATAAGATTGAGCATGATCAGACCATCTCCACGCCCCCGTTCTACCCTGCCAGCGAAAAGCTATCCTCCGTCTAGTTTCATCTTCATCCTCATCCAATTCCGAGTTTTCAGAAGGAGGAGGATTTTTGTGTTTTTTCATTATACCAGGATCACGAAATCCAGTATTGAACAGAGACCTTATCAATTGTAGGGTTAAAATACCCCAGGCAATTTGCAACGGCAGAGGTTTTCCGGGAAGACCGTTCTTCATTGCAAAGAACGATACACCAAATATCAATGGATATGTGATGAATAGTAGCATTGGCCAGAATGGACCTACGATCAATTGAATCTCCCGTTTTCGAATGAGATGTTTTGTGCCATTGTTTTCAGCGTCTAGAGTCCCAGATGTATCTCCGGCCACACCCTTCCGTTTGTGCAAAGATTCTTCGTCACCTACGAACCCATCACATGCATCTCCATCTTCACCATCCACCTCACTTTCCTCTCCCTCCACCCAAACATATCTCTCTTTCAGCACCGCCATATTCCCTATCCTGCCCGCACCAATTCTCGAGCAAACCACAGCACTCAAATAAATACACCCGCAACCTGGATCAATTTCTTCTTGAAACACTTGTCCCATCCCACTTCCAGTGGCACAGCAGCAACATTGCCCATTTCTATGGGACAGCTCCAATTCATCTGCCCATGTCGGCTCTACCAAGCCAGCAGCGTACTCAGATTCTTTCCAGTGGCGCAGTTTGCTCTGTTCTCTTGACGTTCGATATTCGTCATCTATGGACGAAGGGCGAGTTGCCAAATCTGCTTCTAACTCAGGATCGCTGGTGATTTCCAGGCTCTTCGTTGTCATTGCTGGTCGCTTTGCTCTATGTACAGGAATTCTAGAGAGGTCGATGAAGATGCAGCCCCTCTGTCATCACTGTAATGGATCTATGGTGTATTGGAAGTCGTTCCTCCTACATACCTTTCACTCGTTTGATCTTGACCACGTCTCCCACGTCTCGCTCAGAGTTGGACCAAGAAATGAGTGGTAGAGTGACAGGGCCTCGCCATCTAATCTGTGGGGACTTGTTTTTCCCGATCCCGCTCGCCTCTCGGCTTTTTCTAGGCGGCCCTCTAGAAAAAAGGGTGTTGTGCGG
>JALLPH010001278.1:0-11031 GCA_036939855.1 Cyclotella choctawhatcheeana
TACCGACGCTAGCAGGGTATGCTGCCACCATCAGCTTTATCGCGCCAACTTCGGTTTCCCTGTCTTGTAATGCTTCGTGGATTGGAAGTTGTCCATGTTCGTCAGTTTCCCTTTCTTCGCGAGCTTGACGTTCCAGATCAAGTTGATGTTCAAAGAATCTTATCAATTCATTTCGTCTATTCAAAATTGCAACATCCAAAGGAATATATCCCTCTTCACCCCTGGTGCGCATGTGAATTGCTTCGGGATATGCATTGAAAATAAGCTTTACAATGTCCAAAACCGGCCTTGCGCAAGCGTAATGTAATGGTAGATAACCACTGCTATTTGATCTGGATATTGCACCCTGATCATGCTTCAGAAGAAATTTTGTGAACTCTAAATCAGACTCTCCAAATCTTCTATTCATAAACAGATGTAAAGGATAGTCTCTGCCATGCTCATCTGGGATGTTGATGCTCTCTGGGTGTATGCGATACAGATACTTTGCTGTTTCAACATTTCCCGTTGAACAGGCAAGATGAAACGGCAGCTCTCCTTGATTGGGAACAGTTCTTACGAGATTGGGATTCACGTCAACAAGCAACTTGCAGAAATCAGGCAATCGACACCTGGCAGCACATTGGATGAGTGTTTCACCGAAATCATTCTCTTGGTTGACAACATTGGGGTTCGTATTCAATATTGCTTCCAGCTGCGATACCAATTCGGATTCGGGTAGTCTTTCATAGTTTTTGCAGAGAGCTATGGCAGATTCGAAAGAGCTAGAAGAGGCCATCGTCGATGATCGATGGAGATTCTTTCAATAGCAAGACACAGATTTTACTTGTAATAATCAACCCGGTTCTCCCAGGATTAAGTCAGTTATCCTGGTGTAACATCAGGTAGGGCTTGTGCAAGTGTGTGGAGGGCATTCCGCATTCAACCCATGGCATCATGGCATGGTGTCGTTATTGTGGCGAGCAATAAGATAAAGATACGGTTTTTGGACGTGAAGCGCCAGCCATACCTTTTATCTCTGAACAAAATGTAAGAACATAGATGGATAATGAAATAAATAGACAGGTAATCCCATTTCCGCCACAATCAACAATCACACCCTCTACGCCACTAAAATGTCTTTCTCACTGGCGAGACAGGACCGGATCTAGTAAAGCAGGTGACCCAACGCAGTCAAGAAGACAGCAGAATCATCTTCAACATGCATTGACCTCATTTGCAATGCTACCTGGTTTACAAAACGTCGAACAGATTATCATTGACAGTTACAGTTTTACTATTCACCATTCAGTTCAAACTCCTGACAAAACTTCTTTCAACTCAAGCAGCTGGGTACCTATGCTCTTCTCCTTTTTCTCTTCCGCTTCCTTCTCCCATCAGCACATTGTTTATTTTTGCCGGTGAGGCACTTTAACGTATCCACTGGATTCACTTGAAACAAACACCTAACTGCTTCGACGTACTCCATGCTAGTTCTATCGCATTCAGACTCAAACAGTAGCAGTTCGATTGGTGTTTGTTTTGCAGAGTTTTGTAACATGACTCCAAATGTTGATTGCTCAATGATGTGAGAAATGAGATCACAATTGCCCCTCATGCATGCAACATGAAGAGGAAGATTTCCATCTAAGTCTGGTAAGTTCAAAAAATCCTGGCTAATTCCCATGATATATTTGACTGTATCAAGATTCCCCCCCTGACAAGCAATGTGAAGCAGAGTATGGCATTGTATGTCCGTCATACCGACGCTAGCAGGGTATGCTGCCACCATCAGCTTTATCGCGCCAACTTCGGTCTCCCTGTCTTGTAATGCTTTGTGGATTGGAAGTTGTCCATGTTCGTCAGTTTCTCTTTCTTCGCGAGCTTGACGTTCCAGATCAAGTTGATGTTCAAGGAATTCTAACAAATTGTCTTGCCTGAACATATTATCCGGAGATACAAAATCCAACGGGGTATACCGCCTACTATCGTTGGTACGGACGTGAATTGCTTCGGGATATGCATTGAAAATAAGCTTTACAATCTCCAAATTCGACCTTACACAAACGCTATGCAATGGTAGGTAACCTCCGCTACTTGGTGTAGATACTGCCCCCTTATCATATTGAAGGAGAAATTGCGTGAGCTCTACATCTTTGTTCCTTCCACCAGTGTTGGGATAGGTAAAGCTATTCATAAGCATATGTAGAGGATAGTTACCAAACTGATCTGGAATATTGATGCTCTCCGGATACATGTTATGCAGATACTTTGCTGCTTCAATATTTCCTTTGAAGCAGGCGTGATGGAACGGTAGTTGCCCTTGACTGGAAACACTTTTTACGAGATCGGGTTTAATGTCCACAAGCAACTTGCAGAATTCAGATGAACGATGTTCGGCAGCATAATGGAGGAGTGCCCGATTGAAACCATCCTCTCGGTGAACAACATCGGGACTCTTTTTAAGGATTGCTTTTAACTTTGATACCAATTTGGATTCAGATGGTCTTGCTCTGTTTTGGCAGAGAGCCCTGGCAGACTCGAAAGGGCTTTCGGAGGCCATCGTCGATGAAGATTTTTTCAATAGCAAGACGCAGATTTTACTTGTAATAATCAACCCAGGTCTCCCAGGATTAAGTCAGTTCTCCTCTAGTGTAACATCACAGGGCTTGTGCAAGTGTGTGGAGGGCATTCGCATTCAGCCCAGGCATGGTGTTGTATTGTGATGTGGCGCAGCAAAGATCAAAGATACAAAGTTTTTGAGCTTGAAGCGCCATCCATACCTTTTATCTATGAACAAAATACTAGAATAGTATAACAATGAAGTAAAACAGACAGGTAATATCCCATTTCCCGCCACCATATCCCGAGTTCCTGGTTCCTGGACCTGGACCTTAACTGAACCATGGCACTGTACGCCGCTAGAATGTCTTTCTTACCGGCAGCAGAGCCGCTGAGGCGACATGCATTCTCCTCAGTCATGCGATCCTTGCATTTATTAGGTATCAACAATTATCGTCATGAACCTTCACTGACTCGGTCTGCCTCCTGGAGACCAAATTCCAATCATTATTTTTCAGTGCAAAACATCAGACCACTTCATCATTCAGCGTGTCGACAATTCAGCACCAAGAATGAAGACAATGTCACCAAACCATCCCCATCGCCATCATCACAAGAAGATACAAAAGAGCAATCAGTTCTCATCTACGAATCGCCATTTGCCCCGCTAACACTCAAATTAAAACGTGTCTCTCTGACCTCCGCAGCCATTGGCATCATAGGTCTACCCCTCTTGACGGTATTCTATGGATCCGGAGATGTGCCTGCCACGGGACAGCTGGCCGTCATTGCCACGGCTGCCGTCACGGCGGTGGGTAGCACCGTGTTGTTGGGGTACTGCTTTACGCCTTATGTTCACACTATGGAATTACTAAACAACACTGATGATAGTGCAACAAGAACAGATGTTGATGATGACAATACGACAATGATACGAATGATTACACGTGACATCTTGGCGCGTCAGGTAACAACCACGTTCAATCCAAGTACGGATGTATCTCCCCCACCGGAGAGCAATACACGACCGTTTTGTAATTTCATGGTACACAATAAACCGTATTATATTCATCCCGATCTAGTAACGGATGGGAGGGTTAGATCTCAATTATTGGTTGGTGAAGACGGAAGACATAAGAAGGTAGAGGAGGTTAAAAAGAAGACGGATGATGATGAATTCCTCTAAAATCGGTTGTCTTTCTTTGTGGGATTTCATCATTGATGTTTTATGCAAAAAGGTGATTCACAATTCACTAGGGGCTTTTAAAATCTCCGAATTTTGGTAATTAATTTGATTAAAGATAGTTAGGGGTACACCATGACGCAATAAGCTTTCTTTGTAATATTTGTTTGTACATTGACAAATTGATCTTACTTTGGTAAATAATTTGTTCGATGAAATATCTACTTCACAAATCCAGTGTTCTTTTACTCAGATCATCAACGTTTGACGAACTCGTGCAACATTTAAAGCCTTGTACAACTTCTTTATTTGAACGAGTTCTATTTTAACGACGAGTTAAGTTCTCTATAATTATACGTGCGAACTACCTACTACCTAAAAGTGCTACCATTAGCTGTCTCCCATTATTGACAATGGAATGGAAGAAGAACTCAATGATGTGTCATCCTCTTGTGCTTTATCACCTGTTGCCGCTGTCCTTTAAAACTCATGTGAGACCTCTCGAACAGAGCGAAACATTGACTTGATAAGTGATATTATTCTGCCATCATGAGGATTTAGTGGCCCCGAGACAATCTCAAGATACTGTAGACTATCAATGAGTGAAATATCTACATGATGTATAGCACAACATAAAGATGCAAATGCGATTTTTGAAGGGCGATGCAGCACATTGTCATATCTCATCACTGCCAATTCAACTAGAGCTTTGGCCAGCTTCTTTACAAGCCCAAGTCGATCATCCTCACCTGGCATAACCTCAAAGAAGTAGTCAATAAAGTCATGAGGCGTCGGCCCATTGAGCTTCCATCGAAGAGCATAAAGAATCTCAAGTTCCATAGCATTGATTTCTTCGGCGTCGTAGGATTCCCTTGTTATTTCATTTGCTACAAAGTCGGAATTGACGTTGAACCCAGAGTGAATCTTGAGTGCAACGACAAGACAAGCGACGAATGCCAGTTGACATTCCACAATGTCATTCAGTGCTCGCTTCGCTGCAGGGGTGTTTGAGCTCATGAATCGATCAAAGTAACCAAACGCTACAACGGCAGTAGAACGCTTGATACCATTGCATGTCTTGATGGTCTCGTAGCCCCAAGTGAAGAGTGCCTCTCGATGCGATGGATCTATGGCTTGTGTTCTAGAGAGGTAATCGGAGCATTTGTAGGAAGAGCTCATCTCTTGCTTTATCATCACACATATTTGACTGAACACCAGTGGATCGTTCATGGTTCTCGGAGACCAATGTTCAATGTTTGTGGTTTGTGTGTGTGGGCCATGGGGGTGTTGGTTGTTGTTGGTCGTAAGATATTAATTCTCTCTAAGGAGTCTGGGAGCAAAAGCACCTACTCTAACCATACCTACTAGGTACGATGTGTGACCTCGCTCAGTCTGATCTGAATCTTGGAATTCTACCGAGAACATTCGCACTTATTCTAAACCTAACAATTAACCCTAAGAGTAAGATCACATCCCTCTAGAAGACAACTGACTGTGTCTAACTACCTGATTAACCCTAAGGAGGGAGCTTAGCTAGCCCTATAAAAAAGGAGAGCGCAACTAAATGACTAAATGACACTTTAAGTGGAGTACTACAAAGTGTACCCACTAGGGGTACACTTTTCAAATACTAGCTTTGGTTAGGGGGGAATTGGTTTTAGATATCTGAGGTGGGTCATTCACAATGTATCATAAGGAGTAGTAGATCTGCTCCAAGGTTGCCATTATGGTACGGAGAAGTGAGAAGTTGAACTACCGAGTCGCCTGAAGCCTGAACTGAGTTGACTGAACCAACCAACAAGCAACAAATCAAGAACATTATGCAATATTGCACTCGTATTGCACTCAGGATTGATGAAGGTGAAGGCAACAACAAACGAGAACATAACTCACCTGCCCAAACCAGCAGGCACATATGCAATATTCGACATACCTTCAATGGATGTGGTAGTCCATCAAATAATCACTGCAGAAATGTGACCTATTTGGTGGATCCAAGAGATTGAGTGGTAGAATGATGAGGCCTCTTCATCTGGTAGTCATATGTGTACAGATCCCGCTGCCTCTCCTCGATCTCGACTTTACTTGAGCCAAGCCAAATGAAGGCCCTTGTCTCAAGCACATCTCTATCTCTTGTAGCTTTGTCACTGATGACCCCGTCAAATGTAGGTCAACTGCGAAAAGACCTTCTCAATGGCTGTACTGGAAACTTGTACAGCAACAATGAGCCTAAGATCTTTCTGAAAGTATGCCAGGCCTCTTTTTTCATTCATGACAGCTCTCCACAACTCATATATTCTACGGGAACGCTCTCCAACATCTTGCTTCCACCAATCAGAGTAGCGAAAGTCATGTCATCCTCAGCATTTTCAGCATTTTCAGCAGCAGCCTGGACAGCTGCTTGGAATTGAAACCCTGTATGTCGATCTCCTTCTCCTGCCGCTTCTGAAATATCCACCCCTTCCTCTTCTACTTGATGCAGTTACTCATCTACATTGCACAGTGTTGCTCTCTGAAGATCCTTTCTATTTCTGGCGCACTCCGTAAATGGTATAAGCGCTTCTCGTTTTCTGCTCTTTTACTTCCAAATTATAAGGTAGAGTTGCAGCCAGATGCAGTAGCACTGGGACTTACTTTTTCATATGAAAAAAGAAGTCATCATCAAACTCTGGAAAGTCAAAATTACAAAGATCATCAATCAATCGACAGAACAGCTCATGCGATGACCGAGAACATAGGCGCAATACATCAAAGACTTAAGTCCTCATTGCTTTCAAAAAGATCTGCATATTCATCATAGGCTGGTTTCATCTTCTCTGTTGCATGTTGCATAGTTGACAAAATCCTCGACCATAACAAGGGACGGACATAAGATCAGTAGAAAACCGCATGTTCGAGAGGTCTTGAGGTTACCAGAGGGCTGATGTGATTTTTTCCTGCACATTTTTGCGCTTCATTTCGCATCATTTCGGACATATGACGTCATATATATGTCCGAATGACCATGACTATGACCCTTTTGAGTCGCGAGTTTGGATAGGATCGCGCGTAGTCACGCATATCAACAGAAAGTTACGAGAAAATTTTCTGTATTAGAGCAAATCTAGAGGTTTTTCTAGAGGTCTGGAGGTTATGGAAGGCCCATTACACTTTTTCAGATAGAGCTTTAGAGGTTAAAATTGTACTTGTACGTTCAGATCCTCTAACATGCGGCATGAAACTTTTTTTATGTCCGTCCCTTGACCGTAATCACATTTTCATATGAAGTTTGGAACTGATTCACAGTAGTGTTAGCAGCGGCTAATGTATCTGTAGCTGCTTTTAATTCATCTCTCTTCAGTTTGAGACTACCAGCCTTTTCAGATCTTTCATCAGACTCAACAGCTGTTTCAGATTCATTTCCACCGTTGTTTTCATTGTGCTGATAAACAGGGTGGCGCACGTTTGCATACCGCTGTCGCCTCCCACGAGCCATTTCCTCCTGAGTTGTTTCTTGTTGGGCATTCATCTGTTCATCACATGCGGCAAGTTCTTCTTCAAGGCGGGCACAGCGGAGGGGGGTGAATTTTGAATTTGGGCTTTGCATTTTGTAAAGTGTAGATTTCTAGCTTTATAACAACAAAAAGTGTTTCGGCGGGAGATGCCATCTGATGCCATCTTGAAGATCTTCACCTTCATCACACACGCTGCTCTCTCACAACATGGGATATACAGCTGATATCTTCACATCATCGCTTCCTGCTCGCTACAATTGTGCGGTCTGCCATGACGTGCTTCAATCTGCAGTCGTATTCAAAGAGTGCGGACATTTTTTCTGTGAAGAATGTGCCAAAGCTTGTATGCCTTACAAATCGTGCCCTACTTGTCGAGTTGAAGTGACAGGTTTTGTTCCTAACTTCTTTGTTAGGGAGGAAATCGGTTCAAAGGAAGTAAAATGCCCTCATGGTAGTGATGTATTAAGCACGAGAGCAAGGGGGGATGGTCATGAAGTGTCTGCTGAAGGATGCAACTGGACGGGCAAATGCGAAGAATTGCAGAACCACGAGAAGGTATGCGACTTCCAGATGATTACTTGTAGCATTACTGGGTGTAATCACGAATACCGCAGAAAATATATGAACAGCCATCTTTCTGGGGGTGATGGGTTTCTTCTTCATATGAACCTGATGAGGCAATCTATTACAGCAAGTTACGATGCAAAGCTGGAAGACACTAAACAAGCTTATGAAAACAAGATGGAAGCTATGAAGCAATCTCATGATAACAAGATGAGAGCAATGGAGCAATCTATCGTGGCAAGTTACAGGACAAAGATGGATGAAATGAAGGAATCTTATGATAATAAGATTAAGATGGAAGCCATGAAACAATCTATCACACAGTCCATCAAAGCAAGTTACCAGACAACAATTGATGATAAGGTATCATTCTACGCCGCAGATATTGTTAAATTTCAAATGCAACTATCAGTATTGGTATTGGTGAGAAAGAATGAGTTTATCCAACGTAAGCTTTATGGTGTGTCACTACTTGCCAAAGAGGTCCGCCGGACTAAAAACGCAGACTTCTGCACTGGAAGCTGAGATCAAGTCCATACAGCAGAAGATTGCTGGTACTCTTTTTACACAAAGTGTGGGGTATGATATTGATAAGTGTTTTCCAGCAAAACAAAGAGGAAGCAAATTCACAGCAGCCAGAAAGAAATGATCTATTGAGGGGCTCAGCCTTGAAGGACAATTTACAAAATGAGGAACCTACAAACAAGTCAAGAGGGTTAGCAAGAGAATCAAAATTGCTGCGGAGATGTTAATAATGTAATCTAATCACATATAGGATTTTACAGGTAATTACTAATTGGTCGAAGGGATCAACCTTTATTTTCACTAATATCTCTTTGTCTTGTGATCTGTTTTCGTATGATCAATTTTTTTCTCGTCACTCTATCATCAATATCAAGTTTTGTGGCTTCAAAAGCATTTGCTTGTTTGTCTCAATAAGCTCAACCACAAACCTTTCCTTACTCGTAGAATATCTTATAACTTTTCCAACTTTGCCATTGTACTGTGGCGATTTCTCAAGTCCATCAAGAGCGACCTCGTATCCTGCTTCCAATCTATGCTGACTTCCAGCGCAAATGTACTTGTGAATAGTGTTCCATGACTTCTTCTGACAATCTTCACCACAATAAGCAACGGCGGACTCGTCATCACATTGGGAACACGGAAACAGTCTGATGCCTCCTCTGTTGCAATGAAAGCAGCGCTCCTGCTTTGCAGCAACTGATGCATTAGGGTCCCCTTTTCCCAATGCATATCGGGTGGCTTCTGCAATCGTCTCATTCTTCTCAATTGCTTCTTGGCTCGCTGCGGGGATTTTCTGTTCTAATCTGCTAGGGATAGCAGTGCTCTTTTTGCCAGTCTTACTCTCAATCCGCTTCACACCTTCATAAGCAGTACTGAAAGGTCCAATCTTATCAAACACAGTTTTGAAGTCTTGTAGTGCACCATCATAATCGCCAAGTTCCTCCTTGCAAGATGCTGACTGATAAAGGATTTCTTTGTACTTATCTTTTTCATTACGAAGCAGTGTCTTGCATTCTAGTGCTCTGCTAAGGTATGTAAGAGCTTTTTGTGGGTTATTGATAGTTCTGTAACAACATCCCAATTTTTCAAGTGCATCAAAATAAGCAAGCGAAAAACTCTCATCTGATTCAGCAATTATTAATACCCTCTCAAATTTTTTGATGGCCTTTGTGATTCTCTTTGTTGTTTTTGAGATGGGTTCATTAACGGCGTCAGTATACAGAAGATTGTTCCCTTCGGACAAAAGCTTCCTTCCCAACTTGGTTATTTTGGGCACATTTGCCTTTGGATGATTGACATATTCTTCTTCGAGCCATTCTATGGGAAAATTGGGGAGTGAATAGTTGGGACTAAATGCTATATATATTGGGGTGATGTGCATAATTTGAGAGTAGTTCTCATACCTAATGCCCCATCACATTTCATCCAAAATTTTCGGTTGTCAATTGCATAATCGTTTGCCTCCGTGTGACATCCAATACTTATGAGGGTGTTCATTCCCATATCATTCTTGACTCCTTCCCAGCATAGAAGCAATGGCGGTACGATTGGATTTTTGTCCATTGAAAAAGTGAGCAGACTGTTTGCTTTGTCACTTTTCCCTTCATGGGCATATTTTGCAAGAGCGCGAGTGTAATTCCAGAGGGAAAATATCTCATCTTTAAGTTGATCATCTCCAAATTTCCCTCTCAGTAACCCCTTTAGCCGATCATCATGTAAACCCTTCTTACCTTCCAGTACACACAGAAGTTGCTTATGCCTTGCCCCAAGGTTGTCAGGCAAATCATTTGCAAGGCATTCCTGAAAGCAATCAAATGCTTCTTTTAGTTTCCCCTCATAGAGAAGGAAACTTCCAAGCATATACACCCCTCTGATGTAACACCTCGTTGGCTCAAATGAGTATAATTCACCCTTGGCAAAATCGTTTGGTTTGAGCAGAGTTGCCAACTTCCTGCCAACGGAAACTGCTTTCCTTAATGCCCTCTCGGCTATGGCACACTGCCCCTTGCCACCTGCACAAGTGTTCATAAGTTTCATTGCTTCAATCTCGAATAACATATAATGTGCCAATGGGCAATGATCTGGACACACTGATTGTGCTTGTCTTAGCTTGCTCATTCTCATGGGAATCTCATCAAAGACTGCTGCATCGCAGCAAATTTTATTGGCCTTCACCACGGTATCAATGGTATCTCGATCAGTTGCCGAAGACGTACGTTCCTTGCAAAACTCATAGTCGTCACGCTCGAACACATCCAAATCTCCAACCACCTCGGGGTGCCCCCCGGTTGGCAAATGATGAGTGACATTTTAGTGCGGGACGTTCGTGGGTCGAGCTTCAATCGAAAAAATGCCCCATTGAATGATTCAAGAGCGAACTTGTCCTTGCGCAACGTTGTGGCGTATACCTGCTCGGATGGTCCATCCATCATTGCACTAAGCTGAGAGAGACTGTGGCTGCAAGTGAAGATGGGAAATCTTTTTCCCAAGCCATCATTCATGGTTGGTGATTTGGTTTGGCAGTTTTAGCAGCCGTTTGTAATAATTGAGTGAATCCTATGCGTGGTGTTGTCTGAGGTAGATTTGTCCCTTTTGTAAACACGGGAGATGGTCGTGGCATGGCTGGCATCACGGCGGGTACCAACTTCCCCTTTAGTGTTGTACACATCTTGGGTTATCCCCAGGCCGATGTACGAAAATTCGACGACAAATGGTCAGGGGGCG
>JALLPH010001279.1:0-11046 GCA_036939855.1 Cyclotella choctawhatcheeana
GATCACTTCACGATCAAGTACTAGGTTAGGTATCCCGCCAAGCAAAATACCCCTACCCGTCTGTATTCATCCCGGTATTGGGTGTTGGTTATCACCTTGGGGAACAGATTCCCCACTTAGATAAGTGGCGTGCTACCCTTCAATGGTACCCGAGCATTCGTTGGACATTCGTATTTGGGTATCTCATGTCTGGTAGGTAGTCGGGTGTACCCAGGTAGCCCGCCAACCAAATACTTGTACCCGAAGGCCTTTTACCCGGGTATCGGGTGTCAGGTAAATTTCGGGTAGCAAACCCCCTGCTATGGTATCAGCGCTACTATCGGCCTACGTACGATTTAAAGACTACCATACCCATACCTAACTACGAGGTATTCTTCAGAAGTTACCTTAGAGGTTATGTAGGTACATACCCATCTACCAACCTAACCTTTTCCAGTCTCAATTTTTTTTCAAAAAGCCGTTGGATCATGACATGATGTTGTTACAAGGTGTGGTACCATTGGTATGGTAGTCTGCAACGCGAGAGACTGATTAAATGATTGAAAGATGACCGACTCGTACCATGATTCCCAAGATAATCCTCTCCTTGACGATACATTCGACGCAGACGAAAGCCTACTCGTCTCTCCTGCTCCGAAAGCAGCTACCGAGGACCAAAGCAACCCCGCGAACGAACCCAACGTGTCCGTGTTCTCAGACTCCTCAGATTCATTTTCTCAAACTCCTGTAAAGCCAAAGTTTAGTTATGCATCGTGTATGGATGCATTAGACTCATTGGTCCCTTCGGCGATGAAAGCCAAAAGCGCTGCAAAGCGACGAGCCACGATGTTCTCTTTGGAACATTCGTCGGCAAAGAAGTCTCTGTGTAGTGGGGGGAGACTCAATGATTCTCTAGAGTACTCAACTCTGGGAGATAATGATAGCTCTTTTGTTGCTGAATCGAATAATGTTTGCTTCTCAGCACGTCTAGGAGAGGATGTTGACGAAAGCACAGAAATGGAACATAATCAATCAATTGAAATTGAAATTGGAAACAAAAATCAGTTAACTGAGATAGATTTTGGAGAGGAAATAATCAACAAGGATGCTGTAGATGAGTCGAATCAAGAGATTGTAGTGCTGGGGACGAACGGAAGCAGCGACTTAGATGCCTCAACGGCCAATGAAGTTGAAGGTTTGGAGTCTTATGATTCATCTCAAAATATCGAACTCGAGGAGAACATTGAACAGAATGTAGATTTAGTAGAAGACAATCATCATGGTGGTAACAAAGATGACATGGCAACTTGCGAGACAGCAGCATTCCGGATGGGCCATCCTGTCAATGAATCTTGTGATAGAGGCATGTCTGAAAAGATTGACACAGAATTATCAATGAAAGTTGAACATGATGCAGTCGGAACTATTATGGACGAGAAATATGGAGTTGTGGACAAACCCGGCACATTCAGTGAGAATTGTTATCAATCATCTGAGACCAATGTAGATTTTGTAGTAGATGTGGAACCCTATGAGGATGATTGCACCTGTTTCAAAAACGTCGAGATGTATACTCTTGACGACTCTGCTATAGGCAATGCTTTTGGCTTTGGCTTGGATGCATCTACAACAAACGAATCGTCGGAGATTCCTGCCGATAAACAGAATTGCAGTGAAGTTGCCAATGATTTATGCGATAATAAAAATATTGACGAGGATGGATATGATGGAGCACTTATTCATCACAACCTACAAACTGATGCAGCAGCACCACCAATGGGCCAAGTGACTGCCCTCAACACTGATGACTGTCCTTTTGATTCGAACCCATTTGAGCATGAAACTTTGAGCTCATCAAATGATCGTGCTGAAGATATCACACCTCCGTCTTTGACTGCATTTTCTGGCGCGTGCTTGAGTCCGATTGCAAAGAGTTCGTCTCCACATAATTGTGATGCCAATGAACTAAACACTGACCAGCTTGTTGCTTTAAAAGACACAACCACGTCAACAGAGCCTGCTCCCACCCATTTGGAGTCCATCGACCGTGTTGAGGAATACAAAACAATACTAAGTGGCGTTGATCCAATTGAGAATCACGAGACTCAACACGAAGAACAAACTACACACAGAGGTACTATATTTGATGTGCTTTCACATTTCGGGGAGGAATATTCGGATTCAGTTGCTCATCAGTACATAAATCAAAACGAGAGTATTGAATCGTCCACAAGGGTCACCGAACAGCAAGCTGCTACCCCCAAAAATGCATCTCTCCTAAATGAATCGTTATCTCCATCAGCTTCGTTGGTGACTTCAAGTGATGCGGATCAACCTACCATCGATGCCCTCAAGAACAAGTCACTTGGCGATTTGGCATCATTTCAAGATGCTTCAAATGCTTTACTGCAGAAGTTAAGAGCGACCGCTGAAACACGTAAACGCGAAGTCACACGATGCCGCTACTCTTTGGAAAGAAAAGAACAACTGTTGATGGACGAGAAAGAATCCCGATCAAGTATGACCACGGTAGATGAATCTCAGTCGGTTGGATCGCCGAGAAACACAATAGCACCAACAAAGCCAAAGAAGAAATTTGAAGGATTGGACCCTTACAAACCCTTTGTAGCAAAACCAATGGCATTGGCCAAAAGTGAAGGTCCAAGCAGAAGAGAGAGTTCTATATCCCTCAGCGCACCCAAGAGCGCTACTGCTCTACCTCATCGCAAGAAACTTGCACCAGGCGAAGACCCATACAAACCCTTCAATACCTCGACTGGAACAAAGCGCAAAATGTCTGCTGCTCTGCGGCCTCATCCCGAGCAAAACCATTCGAATAAACCGGCGGCCTCCACAATTTCAATTGCGAAGCCTCCAACCCGTTTACTGTCAGGATGTGCTGCTTCCACGGCAAAAGAAAATTCTCTACAGGAGCGTATTGAAAAACAAAACGAAGGACTCCGCCGCGATTCAGTGTTCAAAGCTCGCCCTATGCCGAGGTCCTCACCATCTAGGGCGATGCGTTTGAAAGGCGAGAAACTACTACAAGTTCAAGTATCAGACAAAGAAAATAATGCCAGCACAGACAAACGGATCTCATCAGTTCGACCATTCACTCCTCATAGTACCAGTCGCGCCCGGGATAGAGCCGTGTATGACAGTGAGCGAGCCCAGCGTGAGAAGACAGTGAAAATCGATAGGAAGAAAAAGAGACAAACTGAAGTTGACAATGTCAAAAAGGAAATAGAGCACCTAAAGAGCTGTATTCGCTGATTCTATATTTAACTGTGAAATATTCAAGAGAGCTTGCATGCTATGTCACTTCTGCTGTTGCAGGATGCATTTAGTGATGTAAGCTATGTCAAAATATCGTAATCAGTAATGTATGTGTTCGAACATTATACAATATGCTATCATACATGTCATAAGATGTGAGCATAAGTTTATAGCTTAGAAATACAAAATTTACAATATAGCATAGCGAAAAGGTAGTGTGTTTCACGGAGTGAAGAGAAGACTCTCACTGTTCTTTAATGCAAGATGATGAGCATCCACTGGTGCTTCATCGATGCTAACAGTAAATTCAGTTTGCATATTGCTCATGAGATCAATCTCACTGATCAAAAGGTTCTTTTCTTCCTCCTCTTTGGCCTTGAGAAACTGTTCAATATCCTCTCCTTCAAAGTAACTTTCAGCGTGACTGAACAACTTCTTCACTGCTTCTATAATTGCTGGAGTTGTCATGAAGTTTGGCAAGCCCCCTCCAACGTCCATTTGTAATAGGTACTCAATATCGAAGCTATTGTTTGACGTAGGTGCTAGTGTTGCGGCGAACAGATGAGACTTAGCTCGAGTGTGTCTCTGTCCAGGAGGCAAAAGATGATTGTGGAATTCCTCCATCTCCGTCCCCCAAAGAATCGTGGACCCATCTTGGAACTCTTGATGACCACCTAAGATTAGTTGCTCCCTGGGAGAAATTATGCCTTGCTTTGTCTTTACATAACCTACTCCCACTCTTACACAGTTTCCAAATCTTTCTGTATCACCAAGCAAATCATCAACAGATGCTACATCATCTATAGGGTACATTTCCTCTTGAAACGCAATTTGATCATCCCACTTCTTTCGTTCTTCCAAGTCCATGATGAAGTGAGAAAACCTTTCACCGATGCAAGGACCTTGAATCGTTGAACGGAATCGAAGCAGCGGAGTCTTCACATTCTGAAAGCTGTCCAACTTATCAATTCGATGAACTGTATTTCTAGCATTTGCCTCAACCTTCTTCCATCGTAGCTCCGGGTGGTGGCTCTCATCGTCAATAGCAGCAAACCCTCCTGATTTCCCTTCCATCACAAGTTTCGACAAAGGCGAAGCCTGCTGCACCCTATCAAATAGTAGCTCAAAGTTGGGTAGCTCAATTTTCGTTTGAGGTTTATACTCATTCCTATGAGCACTTGCAGCCTTGGTTTCTACCCTCGTGCTGAAGGCAGCAATGCTATGAGCCGATACGCATACACAAATTAAAGTGTACAACTTAATATGCATGCTTTGAATTTTGAATATGTTGGATGGTGACTAGGAAATAAAAACTTTGCTATGACTGAAACTCGAGGAAGAAAATTATGAGCTCCAAACACTGTTCCCTTTTCCAGAGAGCTCGCTTGGTGATTTTGCTGACAACCAGAGCACGTGGTTGCTGTCGTGGGTCGTGGACACCATACACAGTGCATCAAACATCAATCTCTAGAGCTATCTACATAGCTCTCTGGGTGTTGAACTTCTGAGATTTTTTCTTCTCCCGCCACTGCCGCCACTCTCTCCCAGGCTCTCTCTGCTCTCTGCTTTCACTCTCTCTCTGATTCTCTGTTCTCTGCCCCCCCTTGTCGCGGATTCTTAATCGCAAGCTGATCGGAAGAATGAAGTGTATCATCAAGCAGCCTCAAAATCACATCTGCTGCGCTTGTAATACTCTGTGGGATTCATCTACGATTCAATATCTACTAATCTTATTGATAGTTGATTGATTTTTTGTGACGACCACCAAAGAAGTATGAGGTGAGTTTGCGAGTGGGCGACTCAATACACATCGGTTCGCCAATGAGGAGTCTAACACCTTTTAACACAACCCTCTAGTGTATTCAATGATGGCCAAACTGATGATTTGGCCGCGACAGAATCTATGTGCTACCACTGCTTCGATGTATTGCTAGAAAAGATACTTCGGGGGTCATCAAGGCAACATGGAAAAGTGGAATTGATTTCACAGCTTAATCTATCTTCGTTACTTGAATGTCCTCTATTCGTCACATGGGAGAAACGACGGTCTACTTCACCACCCGCTCTTTCTCCCGTGTCTTCTGGATTCACAACACCGGCATCTTCCAACGTTGCATCCACTGATGATAGCAATCACAATCAGGACAACTTTGAATATGATTTACGAGGATGCATTGGTTCACTTGCTCCACGGCAACTGAAAACGGCTTTGTCCGAATTTGCACTTTCATCGGCATTCAAAGACAGAAGATTCAATCCAATATCTTTACACGAACTAAGAGACCTGAGAGTAGGTGTATCATTATTAATCAAATACGAAGAATGTAAAAATTGCTTCGACTGGGAAGTTGGGACTCATGGAATCATTATAAACTTTGAAGTTGGTAGGAGGGGTAGTTCATTTGGAGAGCACTATAGTGCCACATATCTACCAGAAGTTGCTTACGAGCAGCGATGGAACCAAGAAGAAGCTGTTATATCTCTCGTTCGAAAAGCAGGATACCGAGGTAATATTTCTGATGAGTTATTGGAACAGATACAATGTACAAGGTATCAAAGTTCCAAGTTTCGCACTTCGTATCAAGATTATGTTCTTTCAAGGTGTCACGGTAATGACCCCTTGAACAACCTTGATGCCTTGACCTTGGCAGGAGTTGATGAGGCATTGAGGCAGAAAGTAAACTCGTCGAAGACCTGTGATATTCTCTAGCAGAATGTGAGCTGTTTAGATTTGATAGAAATATACAAATAAATAATAGCATTACAATATCTTGCTCCACAAATCCTATGGTAGACCAATGTAATCAACCTAACGAAGTAGAAAAAACTCTCGTCTGTCGCTGTCGTGTGGGGACGCACAAGCACTGAGTGTGATAAGATATATTACAGGTAAAAGAATATCATTTAGGATCATCATCGTTTAGCATATCTTACCTGTAATTTTGCAGACTTCTGACTTCCCTTTCCGCCTGAGCATTCCAATCATTTACCGCAACACTATCGATCGAACGAACCACAGTCGATGATTCCATAAACCAACTTTAGTCCATCATGGATGTCACCAACAACGAACTAGCATCGATACTTCGATCTGGTGTTGAATTGAAGGATAGAAAGTATTTTCTGACAACTTACAAGAACTGCTTTGTTGGGAAGGAAGCCGTAGATTTCATGATTGAGAATGGTTACTGCAAAACCCGGGAAGTAGCAGTCGTCACTCTCCAATCCGTTATGGACGAGACAAAGCTTTTTGAGCATGTTACTCGTGATCATCCTTTCAAAGACGAGAGCTTATTCTATCACTTCATAGAGAGAGGCCACGTGCCAAGGAATAAATCGACGGGGGACTCCTTTAACTGGAGGGATTATGTTGCACCAACTCAGTTTTCCAATGGAGGCGTGAATCTTCAGCCAGTACTTAAATTGCCGGATTTTGAAGGTGAATAAGTATTATGAATACATATGATATAATGCATTCATAAAATTTCTATTTCATTGTTCTGAATGAATAGATGGACTCCACATTATCCACAGTTCTTCCTCCGACTGATCTTCATGTCGCTAGCCATATTTGGCCATTGGACGAGCATAACATAGAGCTGCTCAATCAAGTACATCCAACTGGCTGGGTAAATGCCAAGGCCGAAAGCAAATATGACTTAGTCGTCATTGGCGGTGGCCCAGCAGGTCTCGTAACAGCAGCGGGAGCCGCGGGTGTAGGTGCACGTGTTGCTCTTATAGAAGCGAACTTTCTCGGGGGTGATTGCCTGAACCAGGTTGGTATACAATGCTCTATAATCCATTCGTCCACCATGATTTGCTTCGCTGATATGAGTATTTTTTTCTCTCGTTTTGATGGGTTGTATCAATAGGGATGTGTGCCGTCAAAGACTCTGATTCATGCTGCAAACCTATGCCATACATTGAAAAACAAAGACCACCTGGATGATACCGGAATCTCCATAGATGGAGCTGTGAAAGTTGACTTTGCAAAAGTTATGGAGAGAATTCGTAGGATTAGGGCGGGCATCAGCAGTAACGACAGTGCTGATCGTTTTGCTAAAGATTTGGGAGTAGATGTCTTCATCGGCCATGGCAAGTTTGCCTCCAAGAATAGCGTTGTCGTAAATGACAAGACTCTGAATTTTAATAAGGCAGTCATAGCAACTGGAGGCTATCCATCTTTATTCCCGATGGATGGCCTTAAAGAGCTACACGAATCCAATACAAGCCCCGTCGAAGGCAAACCGAGGCCATATGTTATGACGAATGAAACGTTTTTCAATATGACCCACCAGCCAAAGAAGATGGTAGTTATTGGTCCTGGAGTCATCGGCATTGAGCTTTCACAAGCGATGCAAAGACTTGGAACCTCTGTCACAGTGCTCGGAAGAAGTGGGCGTATCCTTCCGAAGGAAGATGAAGATCATGCAAAGCTTGTTCAACGCAGCCTAGAAAGCGACGGTGTCGAGTTTAAACTATCAGTCACCAAATACGTCTCTGTTAAGTTAACGGGTAATGTTCTTGTTAATGGCTTACCCGAAATGTCCTTTACTTATCAAGAGGGCGCTGGCGAAGATTGTACCATGACTACAATTCTCATTGATGCAATGTTAATTGCCACCGGTAGAAGGCCGAATGTGACAGGCAAGTTATTTCTCACATTTCTTGTACCTGGACATATTTATTTGTAAGTTTCTTTTGCTGATTTCATCTTGTCCGTATTTTTTCCCTTTTCATAGGTATGGACCTAGAAAAGGCTGGTATTCAATATGATAGCCGGATTGGCATTACCGTCAATGACAATCTAAGAACCAGTAACAAAAATGTTTATGCCGCTGGAGACTGCTGTTCGTCCTTCAAGTTTACTCATGCAGCCGATTTTATGGCTCGACTTGTTATCCGCAATGCGCTGTTCTTTGGCGGCGACAAAATGTCCAAGTTATTGATTCCATATGCCACGTTCACAGAACCGGAGATTGCATCTGTTGGTTTATGTGAGTTCATTGTTAAAAATGCAAATTTCAGGCTTCCGCATAACAAGCTATTTCTCAATGATTCGTTGACATCTTCTCACTTGTCTTTCTAGATGGCAAGGACTGTGACTCTCAAGGTATCAATTACCGCATATTTGAAAAGCATTTTGCTGACAACGACCGCGCCGTTTGCGATGGAGAGACGGAAGGTATGGTCCGCATTCGCGTAGAGGCTAAGAGTGACAAGATCATTGGTGCTACAATTATTGGAAAGAATGCAGGCAACATGATTAGTGAAATTACTCTTGCTATGCAATCTGGAACTGGACTTGGCTCTCTCGCAGCTGTTATCCATCCATACCCCACTACTAGCGAGGCTATTCGTCAAACAGGCGACTTGTTCAATAAGACTAAGGTGAGTTCATTTACTTGCAAGATATTATTCATAACTTGCATCATTCAAGATTGTTTTCTTGACCTGCTGCTGCTGCTGCTGCTGCTGCTTCTTCTTTTTCATATATAGTTGACACCCACGGCAAAAATATTACTTCGTGGACTTGTCAAGGTGCAGCGTTGAATCAATATGTACTGATTTTGGGTTGAAAGAGGATAAGCAACAGCAGGAGCACGAAAGGACGAGATACAATGACAGATTTTTTCCAGATTTAAATAGTAATTGTTCAATATGTAGTCTTGTGATAATGTGTTGATTACTACAATCTATTTCTAGGCTGTATCTATCACCTGATCTGTTTGACCCCTGGATCCAGACACACAGGCATTCACTGGTTGTTTATCAGACAAAGTGATATTATCCCAATACTATGCTTGTTAAGAAAGAAAATGGTGATTCATTCAACAATGCTCTTAATATAGATGAAGTTAGCCAAAGTTACGGCTGTGATTCATCATTAGAGTGTCACATTTCACCCCTTTGTAAGAGAGTGAAAAAAATAAGCTGGAAACATTTAGTTTGTATGAAGCATTTCCAATACCTCCAATGACTTTTTCGTATGCTGACAGGGTCTTGAGCTGATGTCATTGGTTAGTTTCCCAATGCAATTAAAAAAAAAGGGCAGCAGAAGCCTGATGTTTGATTCTTAACATGAAGCAAGAATCACGAATCACATGGTAATGGAAGATGGATGACTGCATTTCGAATAGTCCAAAAGAATACAAGCAAATAGAATTCTACGCACTCCTTTGGACTGTGGGTTGTTTTTTCCACAACAACAATTGGTTATGGTTTCAATGATAAATGCAACTTACATTTTCTACTTGCTTTATATACAGTTTGTGTCTCATTTATTGATATGGAACACTTTCATTCTGAAGGATTATGCTTCTATTTCTGCTGATATTGATTTTTAGCTTAATCATCTCAGGCTCAGTTCTTGGCAAAACATCAGGATCAGTATGTCTCAATCAAGGTGTGTTCCAATGTTGCATTTATGTTGGAGGCATATTCACTTATCATCTTGACCTGTGGTTGATAATTGAGTATACTATTATGAGACATTATATTTAGGACTACAGGAGAGTCTCCTCCCGCAGTTAATAACTAGAGACTGCTACTTATTTGTCCTACCAGGTGTCAACAAAATGAGAAGCCTCTCTATCTCTCTCCATCACTCACTTGAACTCTCTCATCTCCTCCCACCCTCGCAACTCGCAACTCCCTCCTCACTCAAACCCTCTCCACACTCTCCCCCCTCCTGGTGGGATGGCGTGTCTGTTAGCGCTGCGACAGCACAGCATGCCTCTAGTATTACCTCTATTCAACACTGCCTTGAGCGATGAACCTTCCCATCTACAACATATAGACATGAATAACATATACATTCAAAGTAATCCCATGAGTACTCGATATTTAGACTAAACTAATATTTTGTCATTAGATCGAGTAAGACCCAGATGACGTCATATCCACCAAGCTCTGACTTATGCCTATGTTGTGGGTATGACACATCTCTCTCTTTTGTCCATTGGTTCTCATGCTACATACACAATGGGACCATTGTATTTTCTTAGTTTTGTTTTACCCTTTACTCCTTTTAAGCGGGGAGATTATGCAAATTTTAAATCCCGTGGTAATCATCCAGTAATTTCACTATGTTTTGGGTAATTTTTTGTTAAAAATCCTTACCTCTGGCGTTCAAAAATTGCATTACCGAGTAAAAAAGGGCAATTACCTGGTAAAATGAACCTAAGTGAACTTTGAGTGGTTGGTTGGTGTAGGTTGTTTTCAAAAAAAGTTAATAGTGATTGTGCACAGGCACAGTGATGGCAATTGAGGTTTCTCTAGCAATCAATCTAGCTGAACTCACTTTCTCTTTCCACCACTCATTCTTGAAGGCATCATATCACCCTTGTTTGCCAATCTTACTTCTGAGTATTGAGTATTCTACTGGAGGGTTGACATGAAGGCTGTGAGCATATTGGTTGGGATGAGATGGTGGCTGTGATGATGGTTTGAGAACTGGGTTGCAAAGATGGTCATTGGACTTGGCTGACTGGAAGAGATTTCGGTTCAAAGGCATAGATGAAGGCTGCTTGCTTGGCGATTCCAATGCTGGCATTGACAAGGGCTAATTGTGACAATAGTGGAGGTTGAAAGTAAAAGTGTTAGGCCCCAGTCATGATTTCGCTTGCAGGCTTCAAATAAAGAAATGAAGGACAATCAGAAGGACTGGCTGCTACTTGTTTAACTACTTGGGGGCACTCCTTTATACGAAGACCTCCCGATTAGCTCGGCAACTGGCGGTGGAGCGAAGCGAAGGCCTCCGCACTCCACGTGAACATTTTATTTAAGCCG
>JALLPH010001280.1:0-14095 GCA_036939855.1 Cyclotella choctawhatcheeana
CATATTCAGACACATTCTGATGATACTACCAAGTTTCATATTGATATCTGGTCAGCACAAGTTGTTATGTGGGTACCAACAGCGGCATTCGTGGTTTGGGCATGGTGAGGTAGGTATCCTCCTATATGACAAGTACCGAAACTCAGTGATTGATGATCAACATCACCATAGCTATTGTAACCCTGTTATTTAGTACCAATATCAACATTCTAATAAAATGATCTGAATGGAATGCTTCTAGACTAATACAAATTAATTTTACACACTACACAGGCCAGCTTCACTCTACTTTTGTCTTGTGTTTGGCAAATCAGTCACCACTCCCACAGAGCATTCTACCGACTGTCGATTAGTTGTTGAGTGGCTGATTAGTTGCTGAGTTGTTGAGTGGCAGAATAGTTGTGTACATGCACTCAGCAATGTAATTTGTTGCATCAATTCTCTCACACGAGGAGTCACCCCAACCCATCGCCATCGACGATCTACCTCTCCGGTCGCCATTGCTCAAGATATTCCGGCATACTAATCGTAGTCAAAGCTAATAAGTACAGCCTTTTCCCTGCAGAGGAGGTAATGTACTTCAGATCTGCATCTTGGCTTGGGAAAGGCGTGAGAGATATGGGTCTGTGGGGTCAATAATATGATCAAAATACCACATCAGCCACATGCATGATTTTTCTGCACAAACTCATCTCGGCCGCATCACAAGCAAAATCTCCGGGGGGGGAGGGGGGGGCATTATCGGGTGCCTCTGTTGTTGTCAATGCAAAACTTAAGCAGACGGATCCATCGACTAAGAGATTTGATGGTCCGGAGGTAGAAGAGCCGTCAGCATCATCGTCAAACTCCACGTTCCCTCGAACTCATCGTCTGGATCCAAAAATTCCCGTTCCGCGGCGAGATTGCCCCAGAACCCAGAACTCCTCTCCTGGATCAGCGTGTCGAGGAGGGACTACACAATAAGCGATTTGCATCCCTCGCTTCTCAGAAATTTCTGGTTTGCTCCCAATTAAGCAATACTGTCACTAGTTGTAGCTGCGGATCATCAATTCTTAACCTTCAGCAATGAAGTTGCTTACGAACTCACACCAATGGTTTCAGATAGTCCTCTGAGCAAATACAACAGCCTTGGGATGGACAAAATCGGCCATGGGGTCGCTACAAACCAGCATCCTCCACAGTGACGGTAAGTGGGTGCAGGGACGGACCAAACCCAAAATTTCAGAGAGGCGAGGGATGCAAATCGCTTATCGAGAACTCATTCTAGATGTCATACCAAACAACCAGTGACCATGAAAAAGAATGGTACAGTAAGGAATTTTTTAAGTGGGTGAAAAACCGTTTTTCACCCACAGATATTCAATACGTTTTCAGCACCAAAACCATCCGTTTGAATGGGCTGCTGCAGAGGTGTTAATGCTTCAACGGTAGAGCCAAGATGCTCTTCAGACAAGTCCCCACAGGTGGCGAGGCCCCGACACTCTCCCACTTATCTCTTGGTGTGGCCCTCTTCAGCATGAAACGATCCTCCATAGTTGCTCAGAAATAATTGTACTGCATCGCTTCAATGCAATGCAGATAATACTTATCAGTGATATAGGGTCGGTCTGAGCTAAAAACCAATTGAGAGATAAATGACAAAGCTGCACTGATTTTTCAGATATTGAAATAGATAGTGTGTCTCGTGTTAAGCATCTAAAAGAATACCTCACATCAACCTCTAGTTTTTAATATATTTTTGGATTGGCAACATTAACGTAGATACTAATTGTCCTTTACTTATCAGTACAAGTTGACATGCTTAGATTGTCATTTACTTTGTGCTGCACACCCCGTCCCATAGAAATTGATACAATCTTGCCCCAAGTGTTAACTTCAGCATAGGAGTATGACAGCTCAATGCACATAAATCTGTTGTTCCTGTTGATGGTCTTCTTCATTTCATCATCACCACCTTGAGGCATTCCCAAGAATTACATTTATAGAGACTCTTGAGATGAGAGCAATCAAGAAGAAACAGAACATGACATGTGTTTATTCATCACTTTCATTCCTATTGTCTGCACCTGCATTCCAATCTGCAACACCGCAATCCCTACCCCGTGCTCCTCTAGGTTCTCTAAGATTCCACTCAAAACCCAACTCTAGTCTCAAAGCAGTTAGCATAGATGTCGGGTTGTGATCTGCAACAACACACGACAATTCTAAAGACTCACCATTCAATTTCATAATTCGTTCTTCTGACATCTTCCCCGTCTTCAATTCTGTTCTTTGATGTATAACCCATTCACCCAATGCTGGATTCTCCGCATACTTCTGGGGCACTCTCGTATGTCCATGTTGTCGTTTATACAGCATCAATTGCGTGTAACGGTTGTACCACTTACTTTCCTTGGCATTCCACGAAAACCCAATAGAATTTAACAACTGTATCCGATCCGATGGTAATTTCTGTTCGCGGAAGCGTTGTCGTTGGGTATCTATCCAGTAATAGAGTGTGTTATTGTAATCTTTTGGTACGAAGCAGCTGCCGTGGATGCTGTGATATCGGACTAATTCGTTGTAGCGGGCGTTCCATTTCTCGGCTTGTCTGTCCCCCCCGCGATGTTTTGATTTTGGGTGTTTTTTCGTGACCTTGGGGGATGCTTGGTTCGAAATGGTGCTTACTTTCTGGGGATATTCCGTTTTGAGCTTTGAGACGACTTCGGAGATACGTTGCTGCAGAGTACGATTTCATCATTCATTAGATTGGACGAATAAACTTGACAATAATGAGAAAAAGAAGCACTCTCACCGCTTGGGCAGTCACGTTTGGACGCTTCAACGGCCCAGCTGCCAATGATGAATCCTTTACAGTTGTTGATGCGGTCTTGGCCTCCGCCGCTGGTTCCAGTGCGCCCGACGACACTGCCGGACTCTGCAATAAAGGCTGACACGAAGAATTGTGTTGACGCCGCACCACCAGCTCGACCACGACGTCGGCCGCGGGCAGCTCAAAGATTGCCATGCCGTCCTCGTCAATTCTTATAAGTTCGATTTCGTCGTGGAGGATTGTTTTGAGATTTATAGTGTGCTTATTGCCCGGTGTGCGGACGAGGAATTGGGTCGCCATGGTTATGGGTTATGGTATTACAAGATGGGAAATGGGAATTTGGAGGGCCGAAATTTTGCCAACGGGGCGCAGAAGTGCACAAGACACCGTGAAATGTGCGTCGTCCGCAAGGGCGGTTGATGATTAATGCAGGGCGATTTTTCCACCCAAACCGCCCAAGCCAAACTCCCGCCATATTTGACCCCCAACAATGACGGACACACGGTATGTACGGGACGCGGACACCTCCTGTTCCTGCCATTATCTTTTACAAATATTGATCAACATTTGATGGTAAGGAATGCAAGCTCATGTCGATGCCAATTTGCTTTCATTGAATCCCTCTTCCCTTGGGGCACGATGGAAATGGAGTATAATATTTGTGTGGCAGAGTGCTGTCCAAGGGGATGTTGACGACTGCAAAGAAGTTGGTGTATAATTATTGTATTGAAAGCAACATCGCTTCTACAAAGCGGATAGCATTATATTTAGTACATGTTCACAATATAATACTCGAGTGTATTTATTGCGAAGTTGACATACTGATAGATCTCGTGATGACAAGCTGTCTGAATGGGGTATCTTTGTTGTAATTGTCAGGCGTGGAACAAACATGTATTGAAAGTACTAATTTTCGATGTTGGTGGGATACAAATTAATTTGTTCTAGTATTCTGTTGGCGAATCCTATTTCTGCTCATCCTGAAATTTTCAGCTCAACCTCACCCATCTAGACCTCTCATTAATCCAATTGTTTTTGGATAGAGTATCGGATAGAGTACTAAAACCATATTAGGAATTCATGAATGTTAGAGTCAACAGGTATTAGATTGAACAATAAGAAACCGGACGGTGGTAAAGGCCAGATGAACTCGGGTAAGCCTCAGGATCAACGAGACTGCGTTGGATCCAAAGCAATGAATAGGAATAGCGATGAGGCTCTCGAATCTGTAAGACATTTGTCTTCAATTTTGTTTTCATATACGTTGAAACTCTCGAAGCTCATGTATTTGCTGTTTTCATACATCCCACCATGCAAACAGAGTGACGCCAACACAGCAGATGGGCGTCCTGCAGCCGAGACTACTGGTTACGGTAACAACAACAATAATAATCCAAAACATGCCGCAAGCAGCAAAGGAAACGACAATGAATCGACTATCCATCATGTAGAAGGAGGCAGCCTCAGACATGAAAGTGACGATAGAGCTGAAGAGATCAATAATATTAGGGGGGGAGGTTCACTTGAATCAAACGTGGCAGAGGGAGCAGACAGCAATAGAATTATATTCAAAAAGGTATGATCCGTCTCTTCCATGTGTTCTCCTTTTTATTCGACATATCTTACATCTTATTGGTTTTGTGACAATTCAAATTGCTAGCATTCTGGAGAATTCGGTAGTAGTGTTGCTGACATGGATTTAGAGAATGTCAATGAGGATTCGATGAAATGGGAGTTAATTTCTGCTGGATCTGCATGTAAGGTCTCATGTAGGGACGAAGACATGCGTTCAGTTAGCTCTCCAGATGACTCTGAGTCATTTGAGTTTGAGTCTCTCCAAGACGAATTGGACGTCCCAGATGCTATGTTGTCATCTTCTTTTGATATGAATGTGTTGAAGAAAGCGATAGAACTCAGTGCTGATGCTTTGGATCTTGTTCGTGGAAAGGATGTGGTAATGATATTAGGAAAAACGGGAGTAGGAAAAAGCACATTGATTCAGGGAATCGCAGGGAAGAATATACAACGGTCTATTCACCAGACTACTTTCGATGGTCAGATGGTACGGAAAAAAGTTTATGAAGCTGAAGATGCACTCCCTAGTTTTAGGATAGGGCATGAGAGCCAGTCCATGACGAGCCATCTCAACGCTCTTTCAATCATAAACAAGAAGAGCAAAGAAACTATATACCTCGATATGCCTGGAATGGAAGACACCAACGGTATTGAGATGGACATAGCAACTGCTGCTTTGTTGAGTCAAGTTGCGAAAAGGTGCAAGAGCCTCAAATTTATTATTGTGATTCATTGTGCAACACTGCTTGAAGATCGTGGAGGTGCAATTCGCTTGGTATTGAAGTTTGCACGCAGATTCGTATCAGACTTCAATGAATCCAAGAAATGCTTCATGTTTTTGTTTTCACATCATAATGAAATCACCGAAATGTCTCGCTCTGTCGACAAAGCTAAACAGTGCATTCGTGATGAAGTGATCGGAATTGCTAAGGGAACAAAAGATAAGGATGTTCAAGCAGTCCTCAATTTTATACGGGTGTCGATCGTACAAGATAGTTACCCGTTCGCCGGCATCTTTTATCCTGAGATGGATTTCTCTGAGCTACTTTCTTCGGTTGAGAGGCTTGCAAAGTTCACAGACTTGGCATTGGCAAGCTCTTGTAATCTGACCACTGCTTCAAAATTGAAACTTGATGTTGCCCTTCAGGCTCTGATCCAGCGCTTGAAAGTATCATTGATCGGCTCTTCTGCGGATCCAGACCAAGTAAAAGATATCATAAACACGCTTGGTTATTTAGACCGATACATTGACGCTGCGTGTGTGCACAATGCATTGAAGAGTGGAAAGGCTATGGTCAATGAACATATTGAAAGGACGAAATCACTCATTGAGCATCAAATTGAGCGAGGTCTCACGTCAGACGCAGAGTTTTGTGCTCAAAATATTGATACCATCAACGACTCACTCCTTCTTCTGACAAAGCTCGACAAATCCTTCTCTTGTGAGCATTGGCACGAGTATAATAAGAGGCGTCTTGTTAAGTTCAAAGGCAGTATGCTGCAAAACATTGAAGCGCATTCATTAGCTTCGTTTCACGTGGAATTGAAAACTCTATCCATTTGGGCTGATCAGTTTGGCTGTTATTCCAACCTCTATGATGAAGCATGCACTGCCATCTCGGAGTATTTCCAGGCTATTTCGGTCAAGATGTCCAGGACAGATGTATCAAAACTCGATGAAGGCTCTCATGACGACATTGTTCACTTCTTGAAATCGTACTCTGTTCTCAGTGACTTTTGCGAGCGCGTTGTCCAATTTTCAGTCAAAGACATTGCTTATGATAGTTTAATTCGTGAAAAAGACTCGGTGACTCACAAAATGCTGGACTTGTTCGAGGCTTGGGTATCTGACGTCGCAACACTCCTGGAAGGGGACTTAGCAGTATCAAGTGAAGACTCAGATGCTTTTGATCAAATCGCGCGTCGCGTCGAGTCAACGGAGACGATCAAAGACATACTGAATGTCCAAACCTTCGTATGTTCCCGCCTGCTGAACAAAACTGAGGACGCCAAAAAGCAAATTGAGTGCCGTGTCACCGAATGGTACATTTCTATTTGTGATAATTTGAAGTCTAGTACATTTAACTCTGGTTGGTCCTCATCGCTGATTTTTATGAGAGATGTCAGCATGCGTTTTGCCGAAATGAATGGTGTTAGATGGAAGGAGATCCAGCCAGCTTATCTTTCGTTGTTAGAAAAGATTAAGCTGTCTATTGTTGATTTAGGTCGAGAGCTTTTATCTAGATCTGAAGCGGCTCGTGAAGATGGCATCAACAATGGAAAAAGGATGGCAAAGGACCTTTTGCATTTGCAGAGTTGCAAGTGGTTTGATGGTTTTGCACTGCTTGGATCTGACAGTGTTTCAAACTATTGTTCGAAAGTGGAAAGTACAATAGACACACGGATTCAAGCAAAGAGCAGCCAGCTAGAAAGTCTCATCGAGGATCTCAAAGACATATCTCGAGTGTGTGATTCAATCGAGACATTAGGCCGTATCCTTCCGGAACTGCGTGAAATTGACAAATATCTTGACAACTTCAAACCGCAAAATGATTTGCCGGGTCTCTCAAAAAAGTGCATTACACATTTGGAGCAACACGCAAAGGTATTAAATGAACGAGCCTTTAAGTTTGTTAGGCGCTGGGATGATGGAATAGCGCTTGGAAAATCCAAGGATATACGCTGCACAGGTCGAGTCTTGAACGGTATATTATCTCGACTTCAATCCCTAAAATCTACTGATGCATCTGATAATTTAATGCGCAGCAGCGATCTAATTATTTCGTTGATTCACGAAGCCCTGCAAAAATGCACCGTCACCGTAACCGAGGAGTTCAAGTCGTTCAAAGGAGACTTTCAGAAGAGGGCTGCTCTTCTCTCTTCGATACAGGTCTGTCAAGAGTTTGCACATGTCTCGAAACGACTGCCAAAATTCGACAAACTCAAACATGATGTGCGTCATCTCATATCAGTAGAAGCCCAACAAATTGAAGAATTACTGGAGTGCTCCTCTGAATGGGAGACAATCGACGGGCGCCTTGTAATATTTGAATCTGCTTGTTTATTAGATGCTTTCACAGACGAAGAAGCACACCGCAGACTTGGGACACTCCGTCGTATGCGGGAACAGAAAGAAAGCAAAGTTGATGAAGTCTTGCATGCTATGATCCGACAACAAGATTTCCAACAGATTGCCCAATTCCTTTCTCCACTAAGGTCTTCAAGAGATCAGTTGAGAAAACATAAATTTGCAGTGTATCAAAAAGAGATTGCTGACAGCCTGGAAGAAATGATCCATCGCATCAACCGTCTATTGGATGCCAAATCATTGTTCGAAGAAAACTCTCAAGAAATCTCTAAGACACTTGATGTGATTGTGTGTGCCAAATGTGATTTACAAGAGCTTCTCTATCCCCGGTTGAATCTGAATGAAGAGTTCAAAATACTCAGCACCAAAGCGAACTCAATACTGACGAAGAAGTTTGTTGGTACTATGTTTGATGCTATGAAAAGCGATGATTTTATCCAATTGATTGCTGTCAGACACCAGGCTGATGGCTTCTACCTTCACATGCAGAAGCACTTAGACGACAGGAGTATCAAGGCATTTGAAGCAGCTCAAGAGAAGACTTTTGCCAAACTTGAATCAGTATCAACTCACGTGGAGTTATTCTTTAATTCATCATTCAAAGAAGTCAAAGGCCTATCTTCTCTGATGTCAAGCTTGCGGGAATCAAAAGAGCGCCAAGAAGAGTATTTTGCCGTCTTGCACAACTTATATAACACTACCAAAGCAGATATTGATCACCGTGCCCACGAGGCTATGAGGCAGTTAGAAAATGATGCTGATGAAGACAAAATGTACGATGACGCGATTCCTCTTGTTCACACACTGAATCGATATCTCCAAGGACCCCTGAAAAACCATTGCTCGTCAAATCTTCAAACTGAGTGCAATCGTCTTCTAAGCGCTCTTCGTAAGGGTAAACAAAAGTCTGACGAGTGGTTGAATTTTGATGTTGAGAAGCAGGCAAAAATAATCCAAGAGATCTCCTTAAAGATGGACAAGTTACAGGGCGGGGTATTGAATCGTCTCAAATTTTGGTCTAAAAGTGAGAAGATTTACAAGTCACACCAGAGACAGCTAGGTCAATTAGTTGATAAAAGGTTTGGTGACGCAGAGGCAGCCATCAAGAATAAAGATGTCCGTAAGTCAACAATATTAACTGACCTTGGTTTCCCTCTTGTTGCTAATCAAACTCTATATCTATCACGCAGACACTTACCAAGAGAGCCTAACTGTACTTGAATGTGTAGTGAAGTATGCCAAGAAGCACATTGACGGTATAGAACTAAGGTTGAGAAAGTTGACTTCACTTTGTATCATGACATACCTGAACATATGCAAAAGGGCTGAATCAACTCTCCGATCTGACAATCCACTACAATTCGAGAATGTGTATTATGACTACCAGACTTTCTCGGTCATTCCAACTGTACTGAAATCTACAGATGGTCAAGAGGCATTTGCTCGTGTTAACCAAATAGCGTTTGAAGTATTCCAGCATACTGTAACTACACTCCAACAGACTGCTACGGCGAATACGATTGATTTCGCAGTTCTCCGTGTGCAACTGATCCGCGCCAGGGCTGTTGGTGGTTTTTTTGCAGATAATATGACTGTATTGCATGAACAAACAAAAGAGTTGTTTGATGACGAATGGTTGTCAAGGATTACAAATCTATGCTGGAAATATTGCAAGTCGGGAAGAGATTTGGGAATGCTTAAGCACTGTGCAGTTCTTGGTGTCAAGCCGTCTGCAACAGCGAGTGAGATCAAAAAAGCATACAAAACCAAAGCAAAACTATGTCATCCTGATAAGCGCTCTGGAAGTGACGGCAAATTGTTTATAGCAATCAAAGATGCAGAGGAAAAGTTACTGACTATGAGACACACAACGAATCCAAATATGAAAGCTCCTGAGCCATTCAATGACATTCTAATTGGTTTAAAAGAGCATCTCCGCAGGACGGCCAGCACATTAATGCAAGAACAACAGTATGAAATAGCTGCAAAGTTGCTTTTTCAGTTGCCGAACATGAAAGTAATTGCAGATCTTGCTGCCCCACCACTTCTGTGTGATGAAATCATCTCATGCGTCCATAAAACAGTGCAAGACATGGTTGCAAAGGCAAGGATTGAAATTGATAGCAGTTGGGCAGAGCGAAACTATAAGAAATTGAACGACATCACCATCGATCTCAAGACGATGCAGAACTATTTGGGTTGGTTTCCTGAGATATTTCCAACATCTTGGGATGAAGGGATCTCCAGAAAAATAAAATCAGAGGTTGAATCTTTGGGAGAGAAGGCTTGTTTGTGCTTGAACAGTCATGCCACAGCCAAAATCAAGATGAATGAATTCCGTCGACTCTTTATTGATATGGGATCTGTTTTGGTTGAGCTCCCGTCATTTAAACCCTTCACAAAATGTGTTATGTCTGATCTCCTGGAGAAATGCCTTGATCAAGAATGGGGATACGGTTATCTCTTTGAACTGGGTTTGAGCTTGCAAAAAATTGATGACGATTGCAGCAGCGATGAAAAACGGGTATGCCAAATGCTCATTGCCGAGTTTTCTCATTTTAAAGAGGTCCAGACAATGTGTTGGAATGAAGAGACTGCACAAAAGCCCGCAGAGGATGTTGTCGGAAGCATCCGTGGAGAATATCTCCACCCGCAATCTCTCGTCTCAAGACCAATCACTGATATTGACAACACTAAGCTCCTTGATAGCTTTGGGATTTATGATCAAGAGTATAAATCACTTCTAGGTGATTATCTTCAACCTGATGCTGATTTGAATAAACTTGTACATAAAACTTTAGCCGAAGCAAAGCGAATTATGCCCAACCCCAACAAAGGCATGAAATTTGACGAGAAGTTAAGGCAAAAAGTTCCTATTCTTTTGGCAAGTGTATTCGCGATGTTCACAGTGCTGAAATCAGGTGAAAGCTATAATCGCATTGAGACCGCTGGCGGGTCGTCAGAGTTAGGGGTGAAACTATTGATGAAACCACATAATATTCAGGTGAGTACTGCCAGAGTCTTTTCATTTATCTGCACCTGCTCAGTTCCATCTCAATATGCATCATCAATTCAGATTTTGACTTTGCTATACATGTTTGGTTGCGGCTCTGCCATCAGCACATCTCTACAGAGCCAATTGTTGCAAATTCGAACAGGAGAAGGGAAATCAATGATTTTAGGGGCAGCATCAGCCGTGCTAGCTCTGCTAGGTTTCAAAGTACGCACCATTTGTTACAGCGAATATCTTTCTAATCGTGACTATAAACTCTTTGAGGAAGTATTCTCTCATTTTGGCCTTCAAAGGCATGTCAAATATAGCACAATTAAAAAATATGCTGGGGATTCCATTGCTGCCAAAGGAGACATCCGCGATTTGACAAAAAGCTTAATGAGAGGCAATTTGCCAACTTCCCACGAGTCATTAACTTCAATATCTCGTCAAAATGATAGACTTGAAGTTTTGCTAGTTGATGAAGTGGACGTATTCTTCGGGTCGGATTTTTACGGCCAAACTTACAACCCACGCTTGAATCTAAGTGAACCTGAAACAGCAGAGATACTGAAGCGAATTTGGAATGCTTTTATTCAAGGCGGGCGCCGTTATAAAATGGGTGATATTCAATCAATGCCTGAGTATTCTACACTGTTAAACAAACTTCCAGGTTATCAGTACGTTGTAGACAATGAAATATCAAAGATGCTCAAACAAGTGAAAGAAGTTGATGATATCCCCTACTTCTTGAACCACGAGACTGATAAGATCGGGTACAAAGAATTAGATTCGATAACATACAGTGTTTCGTATGGTTATAGAACAGCATTTGCCTACTTGAAGGAATCGGAGAATCTCAGGAAGAAAGAGGATACTTTGTTAAATCAACTGGCCTTGTCTGTAACATGTGGTTGCTTTTCATACGCTAACATCTCTCCCTATCGCATCATTGGGGTTTCTGGTACTCTTCAAGCCCTTTGCGGGTATCAAAAGAGTGTTTTGGGGCAATATGGCTTGAATAAATACACCTACATCCCAAGTGTCTATGGGGCCTCAAACTTTAAGTTTGACAAAGCTGGAAGTGGCATTTACTTTGAGGGTAATGAAAGTGACTTTTACCACAGGCTATTAAATGAAATTACTGCAGCAACGAAGTCTAAGCGAGCTGTCATTGTGTACTTTGGTGATGATTTAAGGCTTAAGAAGTTTACGGATAGCCCCTTCTACCGTCAACTCAGCCGCCATAAAAATACGTTGACAGAATCGACAAGCCTGTTTGACAAGGAATACATCATCAACAAAGCATCAACAGCTGGTCAAGTCACTCTGACTCCAGCCATTTTCGGGAGAGGAACGGATTTCTTTTGCAAAGATGAGACAGTTGAGAAGAATGGGGGTGTCCACATTATTCAGACCTTTTTATCAAAAGATTTGAGTGAAGAAGTGCAGATTCAAGGTAGGACAGCTCGCCAGGGAAAACAAGGATCTTATCAACTCATTCTTTTAGAGACTGATCTAGAATCTGAATTTGGTGTATCACCTGGAGAGATGCATAGAGTTGCAGCGCGTGATAGATATGAATGGCTATGCGAAATTCGTAAGAAATACCAAAACATTCAAGCTGAAATAATGGAAAGCAACTTGCAGCAAGCCTCACAGGTAGACAAAGCAACTCGAGAGTACTTTGATTTTCTCATTACAGGCGATGCTGATGGAGCTAAGAAAGCATTTAGATCACTCTACAAGAATGTTGCATAGTTATGGGAGTAACCGTTAGTCTGCTTGGGAGCTTTATTAAACGTAGAAGAGAGTCATATTCATTGCTTGTACTTATGGTTTACCATAATAGAACAATCCAATGAGTAGTTCAATGAAGCATCATAAGTGGATAAGAATCCCAATGTACCACGCCATCAGTACAGTGAAATCCAATTCCTCTCCTACTCTCCCATCATTTCAATGGGGGCTCCTCTGGAGCCAAAATCTAAAAAAGATCTGCACAGCCTTTACTTCTCATAATTGCACCAAATCAAACTGTCCTTATGACATTCCAAAGTAGCAGATATTGTGTTTCATGATCTCAATATTATGTCGCACAATTCATTATCCTCAAACAAGCACAGTCATAGTAGCATCATTCCACTGTCAATTGTTTTGTTTCAAGCCTGCATTCCTTTTTTGGAATACTAGATGGACAACTTTTTCATCGTGTTAGTTAGTAGGGGGCTGAGCTGCACTTAATCCAGACAAACATGATCTCAGTGAGAAAAGTAGGGGCCCAGAACAAAATTCGTCACCACTCCTGAAGCAAGAGTCATGCTGTGGTAGCAGATATGCATAATGAATTCCAATCTTAACCTATTGTTCAATCATTTGTTATACTCATGATGAGATATTGGAAGGGTCAAGCTGAGAGACGTCCTCCAAAAAGTCAGATGCTCTCCAGTCTCATTTGATTACCCTCTAATAAAATTTTGTGCTAATCATAGGCACTACAATGAGTTGCATAAGAAGTTCACTAGGAATTATGGGTCTATTATTATTGGATCGGCTCTTTGTCGGTCCTCGCTGATGCCCATTTGTCCGTTGTACCCTAAAGGTATCCTGGCATGTATCCTATATATATTGTGACTACAGTACCTCTGTAACCACATATCTAGCACACCCTTGCATGTCATGTACCGATGATACAATCAAAAACAGTTAGTGTGCAAAATAAAAAACAAAAAGTTTCAACCCTTTTCTTTCCGGGCTTCGTTGTTGTGTTGCCTCCTCAAACTCCAAATGAATACTTTGCAATACTTCGTTATTTGCAGTATTTTTCCATCCCTAACTATTAACACCCTTGGAGGTTATTCGTACTTCATGTACATTTCCATTATTAACTATGTGGTGGTGTAGGGCACCCTTGTTGTTCATGCAATATTCTCCCCCCCTTTGCTCCTGTGCCATTTCGGTCACGCCTTTTGTTGTGGCCGCGTCGTTCATTCGATCGCGAGGGCTGAGGTTTATGGTACTTGCGTTGATGGGTGTCTTCGTTTGATGCTCCATCGATTACTAGGTTGATTGTTACGTCACAAATCAATTTACTAGCTCTTTTCCGATGGCTTGTTCATGTTGGGAGCACGTGTTTCTAGATGTGAAACCAGCTCGATCCGGAGCACGCAGACGGTGCAGCTCTACGAATACCAATCACTCGATGGCTTTAGCGTGCGGCTGTTGCTTGACCCGCACGACTTTTCGATGATCCGCTCTGATGCTGTTGATCTTGTTATTTTCGTCTTCGTGGAGATGGACGATTGTTATTCGTTGGTCGTTTAACTATGTAGTTTCGGTTAACGATGATGTTTAACGTGAGACTGTTGCTCGACTCTCACGGCCTTTCGTCTGATGGCACAATTGACGTTCGATGGCTCTGATGTTGGCTCGCGACGTTCGTTGGCTTCGATTCGATTATGGCGATGGTTTTATATGTCGCGAGCTCGTGCTTCGCAGACGGTTGATGCCCGAAGGCCTAAGTGAGGTTTTTAACGATGGCGACCCTCAATCCATCGGATAATTCCTAGTGAATGCTAATCATAGGCACTACAATGAGTTGCATAAGAAGTTCACTAGGAATTATGGG